>JAGFZM010002677.1:0-10967 GCA_017657215.1 Limnothrissa miodon | reverse complement strand
TTTACATGTGTTTGGCTGGTACATTTATAAATAAAGTGGTAAATAAAGTAAATGGATTACAAATAGAAACAACTGCTGCTTGTGTAGCACTGTTAGCGCTTGATAATTAGTTCACTGTTAGTTAGCATTGATGAATTGTTTCAGTTTACAAATTTGCTTACATACTGACATCTTCAGCATCGGGATCTGACCGTGTCTCAGACATCAGACAGAGGAGGATAGCTGCTGAACACACCAGAGGGCTCCCATAACAAGTGTTTTAATTAAACGCTACTTAATGAAGCGAAGCTCTCTGGTGTGTGGATCACCTCTGATCACCAACTGTCTGTTCTCTCATCCTTCACTCAGCCCAAACTAAGTTGAGGATGTGCTTGGCATGCGCTATGGGGAGGATGCAAGGAGTGCGCTGGACTTACTGTGAGAGAGGTGCTGAGGATCTCGTCCTGCTCCTTGAGATGATCACACTCCTTCTTCAGCTCACAGTTCCTCCGCAAGAGCTTCCTCTTCTCGTCCTCTTTCACTGAAGAGAGAGAAAAAAGGTATTTCATTTACAGATAAGTTTACAAACAAACATGATTTTTGGGAGGCAAATTTGATAGCATTTGAGTTGTTCTTACTTGTTTTGTGTGTGACGTATGACTGGACAAAGTTGTGTGGCCAAGCCATATTCTCTTTGTTCAGTACCTGAGGAACCAATAAAAAGAGTTGACTCAACACTGGTAAATTATTTAACTGTATGATCAAAGGGATGATAGCTAGTCTTGTAGCATTTCATGTCAAGCCAGATAACAAAAATGTTCAATGGAATGTTCAACCGATATATTCAACAATGCTCTGCTCATCTAAAAAAGGATTTTCTTTGTGCTGCATTGCTGCCAGTACTTCAAAGGTGATTAATAATGGCTTTTCAACCAACTATGTAACTTATTCATCACTCATTTCATGCCATTAATATACACTAGTATTTAATCCTATATTCCCATTAAAAACTGTTATTGCTCTCTGCCATTGCCTGAGTTTGCGGGCCGCTTCAGATCTTGCAAAGGCTTATAAACAGAGACGCTCATTGTTAATTCAAACCTTAAACCTGCCAGACCGGTTCTGCAAGACCGAAGCAGACTAGTTCTATGCGACAAGCTGTCACAATTTCTCTGTAGTTCTCATTCTGGGTCTAGTGGTTCAAGTTCTGGCTGTTCCAGGTGTGCCCCCTCGAGCTGTCATTGCGTACCTTCTTCTGGCACTTGGGGCACATCCATACACCCTTGGGTGGCGTTTTGAGTGGCGGATGGAGGCAGTCAAGGTGGTAGGCGCGGGGGCAGGTGTGGCACTGCTGCAGTTCACCCTCCTCCTTACACATGGCGCAGTGATCGTCATGCTCCAGCTCGTCCTAACACACACACACAGATACAACATTTTCACCATTTGCATGCATCTAACTACATCTAACTACAAAATCGTTACTGATTTGCCACAGTAGTAAATGTAGACAACTGCAAAATTGGTTTCTTTCATCTGAATGGTGACCCATTTTTTTCCCCGATTGCTTTTCCTCAGACTCCAGAGTGGTTTTGCGGCACACAGACTGAAATATTAAATTGGGCTCAATCTCTAGATGTATTGGACGTGCTTTTATAGTCGTCTCAGATCGGGATGACAAAAATGATTGGATGGACTACCCCGATCCACACCCGGTCACCAGACGTGATGGCATAATGGGGTTCTATTCACTCGATGCATCCCTCCCCGACAGAAAAATCATGTGTAAGTCCGTCCCCAATTTCAAAAGAGCTGGAAAACCCATCACAAGCAAATTTCACCACATCGGCCATGGCGCATAACTGCAGTGCAAGCTCTGGTGTTGCGGGAGGCAACCGTGCGTGACGAGCTTGATGCCTGCAATGAAAATTTAAGGTACCATGCTGAGCACAGAACGTTCTAGAGAGCACTTTGGTCCTTCACTAGGCTGTGAGGACAAGAGAGGGGGGGGGGTGCCTGTGACATGTAATACCAATAAAATATGCCTGACTGCATTTCCTGTTTTATTGCCACTGATGAGGGCTCATTTGACGATGGTGATAGCTGTTACTGGAAAGGTGATTATCCCCAATTTATTCTCTATTAATGGACTCAGTGCTAACGACGTCTACGTGCGACGGGTAAATGGGGTGAGTCAGAGACCAAGGGCAGTCCTGATCAATGAGACTTGTGTGAGGACACAGACACACTCACACACATACACACACACACACACTCACTCACACACACAACGGCAACCATTCACAACACATGATTCCAAACATATATCCGTCAATTGCTACTTTATAGGTATGAACTTGAATACACACATATACTTTATACACACACACACACACACTGAGATTTGTACATACCTTCCAGCACAAGTCCTCGGGGTCTTTTTTGCGTGCAGACAAGAAGCAGAAACAATGTTAGTAGCTGACAGTGAACACACACAGTGACGGGTGAACACACACACACATTTACGCAGCTGAGAATGTCAGTGTGCGCATGCAGTCAGGATGCTAATGGTATTTGTGAGATAAGTGTGTGTGTACCGTTGAAAGGTGGAGGCCAACAAATAAAAGCCATGCAATTGCAACCCCACCAGCAAGCTCAAGTGTGTTATCAATGCAATTATAAGCACACACTTCCCATTGTACGTGCTACACAGCAATTCACACAAGACAGAGCTTCATTGTGCCTAGACAATAATGAACTGATAACACGGCACATTTGTGAACATTTGTGATTCAGATTGCCTTTGTACGTCTGCGACAGTTAAACAGTTGCGCTGTTGTGTTTGCTAAGTGCATCAGCGCTGGCATCAAAGAACGCAGAAAATGTGAATGTGTGTGTATGTGTGAGAGAGATAGAAAGAGACTGTGTGGTGGTGACGGTGGTGGTGGGGGGGGCTATAGAGTGTGTGTGTGTGTGTGTGTGTGTGTGTTTGTGTGTGTGTGTGTGCGTGTGTGTGCAGTATTGGCACAATGCCTCCGCTGCATAATTGTATGGGCTGTGTCCCAGCTGTGTGGTACGGATGGTGCTGTTGCTGGAATGTGTTTTACCTCTCGCTGATAGGAAGAGTGGATTGCTCAGGTAATTGGATGTGAGGCGCTTGCGCTGGAAAGGGAAAACAACAAGGGGGAAAGGCGTTAACTCCTTCAGACCCACGGCAACAAACCAACCGCCACCCTTCAAAAAACAACTTCTACGCCCACCCCCAAACACCAGCATCCAACACGGATGTAGAATGTCTTAAACTGGATGAGTGATACAAGTTGACATGATGTTCTTGCGCTAAGCGCTAGCTTGGTCCTTGGCCGACTTGAGAGGGAAAGAATATCAGTCTTTGAGACAAGCTGTTCAAAGTAGACCAGACATCTTTGTGGGTGTGTGTCGGTGTGGGTATGTGTTTGTGAGTGTGTGGTGTGTTTATGACTCTATGAATGCGTGCGCGAATGGTGTGTTTATGACTATATGAATGTTTGTGTCCGCGTGTGTGTATGTGTGTGTGTGTGTGTGACAGGGTGTGTGTGCGCATGTTTGTTTGCAGGTGTGTTTACTGCATGAGTCTCACCTCGGGCTCAAACAGACCGCTATAGGCTGGGTTGGCTGTGCTTCTTCTCTTCCTCTCCTGCCTCTTGGTTTGTAGCTCTGTCCCGGGAAAGAAAAGAAGATGTATCTGTCTCATTTGTATCTCCCCGCGCCAGAGGCACAGGCTGTGGGCCCCCCCCCCCCCCCCGTGTCTCTCCCCACTGTCTCAGTTTCCCTTAGCGAAGGGGATACGCGGTGGTCACATACGAATTTATTCTGTTTTGGCATCCGGGAGCAGTAATAAGATTATTAACATTCAACGTTTTCCTGACAGCACGGCACAGAAAAAACCCGCTCAGAGCTGGTTTGTTCCCGTGTCATTCTAGCCTAATCCTGCAGAGCTTTAAGTCAAGCTAAAAAAAAAGCCGTAGTTAAAAGCAGAACTCACCTTCCAGATGCTCTGTGGTGACCAGGCCAAGTGCGACCATGAAGGCAATTTTCTGGACCGGAGAGAGAGAAAGAAAAAGGAGTCAGGAAGGGGGGATAAAACCAGACAAGAAAGTAGCACAAAACAACAGAGTGAAGCGCGAGAGAGAGAGAAAGAGAATGAAGAGAACAAAAGAAGAGAGAAAGAAAGAAGGCTGTGAAGGAACCACCTCCTGAGCCTCAGCTGCCTCTAACCTGCTGATGTGATGTGGCGGCCGCTCCCCTCGGCTTCTGTCTATCTCACAACTTTAACTCGCACGTTACAACCCAGGTGCATTGCACTTCACCACAACACAGCCCTCTCTGCCTCTGTGATGTTTGTCTGTCTAGTCAAAAATGCCTGCCCATGAATACTGCATTTAACTCATAAAATATGGATGAGGGTCCACTGAGTTTGACAGCCACAAGTAGCATATCGAAAGATTTGCACGATCCATACACTTTAGTTACGCGGCCACTACATTAATGTCAATTTGCAGATTGTACTTTATGGGTGGTGCAGAACACAAGCAATTAGCACCAATACAGTACATTCAGTGCTATTATAGATTGTCTTAGTTTAACACCCTAACATTAATTGCTGATTTGTTAATAAGTAGCTACTAGTTTCCCCCTGACGAGAGCACATGCTAAAGTAGTCTGCAGCTACGCAAAGCTTGCTGTGGAAACAGCCTTACCTCAGGGTCCAATTCCTCCTTCTTCTTGGCTGGTGAGGCGGGAGCGGAACCAGACTCAGATGGTGATTGGCTGTCGGTCTGAGGCGCTGGCAAGTCCTGCGAGCCGCTGGGGACCTGGGGCTGAATGATGATCACCTGAGAAAAGACCAGAGGCAGCAACTGTTACATGACTGATATATATTCAGTTTCATCTCCAGCCATGCCTCATCAAATACTAGAAACATTGGTGACTAGAAATATAAGACTGGAAATATAACAGCATGAAAAATATGACTGATACTGCATCATAAAAGTTTTAGTGTAGCCTCTTTGCTAAACTCAAAGTCTTTTCAGGAAGCTGTAGTGTTCGTTACAATATGGATGTACTATTATGACAAGGTTAAGTAAGATTAAAATTAGGGTCTTTACAAATGGTTTCCCTATCGATATATATTTCATATCACACATGGCTCTTGCTAGCCTGGGTCTTGACCCAGCAGAGATGTGTGTGCGCGTGTGTGTGTGTGTGTGTGTGGCAAATGGGAAGCGAAGGTGACAGCGGCAAAGAGTGGAGCTTCTCTTTTTAATGACGTCCTAATGAGCCTCACAAATCTTCACCCTGCCCACCCCACAAGCACCCCTGGCATTTTTCATATCGCACTCAGATGAATTGCCTCTGCCCGACTTCCACTGGAAGGTCGGCCCACATCACTAACATGGGCCAGATGAGGCTGTGGACGCAGGGAGGGGGAAAAAATGGTGTGTGATTGGGTGGTGTAACCTTGGCTCTGTCCCTTGTCACCTGATGACGAGTCACCAACGCCAAGGTTGAATCATCCAATCAGAGCGCTGGCTTTTAAGCACAAGCGGGTGGGCTGACAGATCCGCAGGTGCGGATCATTGATTTTGGAATCGGGCGAGAGTGTGTGTGTGTGTGTGTCTGTGTGTGTGCGCAGGAAGGTGGTTCAAATTGTCATAAGGATTATGAAAAGCACTTCTCCGCTTGGTGACATTGAGCCGGTCATGTGGAGGCAGTCTGGGAACGCCACCCTAGGTACCCCACACAATTCCAGCCACGAGTGTGTGTGTTCATATTTGGGAAGGTCATGGAATTGTGTGTCATGGCTAAGTAAACACAGCGGGTGCGTCTGTGATGTGTGTGAACTGTGAATCACAAAGTGGGAAATGACTATGTGTGTTCAGTGACTGTTGACATGTGTATAAACAGAAATGGATGAAAGCAAACGAATATGACTGTCTACATGGGCCTTTTGTGTGTACGAGGAAACCGGGAAAGTTTATTCTCACATGCATTCAGTTACTAGGTGTCAAAATGTAGAAGTTATGTCAAATCCTATTGTAATATGTGGTATGTTTTAAGTCTATTTGTTTATAACGGTTTATAACTCTTATCTGTTTAATCATATTTAGCACGTGTGAGTATGAGGGTGTGTGTGTGTGTGAATACTTGTTTGAATACTTTACTAGGTTTGTAAAAGTGGGTAGAAGAGTGCTGTTGTGTCCAATGTAAAACGCATTCAAGTTCCAAATGACAAAGAGACGGAGCTGTCAGATGCTGGTCAACGTGCGGCTTTATTGAACAGAGCTGTGTTCATGAAGCAACCTCCCTTCTTCAAAAATGACAGCGCTTATATACGTCTTTTTCACATTCCTCGTCTTCTTTATCTGTTCTCCTGCATTGATATTCACTCACTCCCACCCGTTCCACCCGACTAAACATTCCTGTCTTTGTTTATTTCTGCTCACCTCAATCCATCTGTCCTGTCATTTGATTAGTTCATGACACCCTCTCCCTACTCAGATCCGACCATGTGCTGACTACCCACATGCCTCTGTTCTCCTACCCCCCAGCTCTGACCTGCTTACCCAGCATTTTCTGCACCTAACTATTCTTATATGTTTGATATTTCTAACCACAGTGCCTGTGTGTACAGGTGTACAACTGTGTTTGTAGAGAACACACTCCGTTGTTCTCACCTTGTTGTCTGCGTTGAACAGGAGCGGCTGCACCTTCACCGCCTCGCTGACGGCCGCCACCCCGTTCCCTGCTGCGCTTGGCGTGGAGATGATGGCGTACGCCACGCCCAGGCTGGCGCCAGCGGCCCCCGGAGAGATGGTGCATGCTGGAGGTGTGTTGGGCACAGCCGGGGCAGCGATTATGGTGGTGGTGGTGGTGGTGGTGGTGGTCTGTGGTGGAGGCGGGGGGGATCGGTTAGCTTGCTGCTGCTGCTGCTGCTGGGGTCCGTTAGACTGCTGCTGCTGCTGCTGCAGTTGCAGGCGGTCTGGGCTGAAGGTGCAGTTGGCGGTGGGTAGCGCGGGGGGCCCCTGGCTGCGGGAGCTGAGGGGGAGCACCACCGTGGCGCCGCTGCTGCCGATGCCGCCGCCGCCGCCGCTGCTGGTGGTGGTGCTGATGACGGTGCTGCTGCGCGTCAGGCTCAACGGCTGCACGGGCTGCATGGGCTGGCTGAACTGCTGCTCCTGGCAGGGGCTCACCGGGAGGCTGTCTGGGATCAGGGTCTTTGGCCTAACCTGGGGACGGAGGTGGGCGCACAAGGGAAGAGATCAGCTTCTCTCATCAACCAGAGACTATAGAACCCTACGAGCTTATAGGCTTCTATACGTTCTGGTGCGACAGGGCAGTCAGGAGACAAAGCTAAGATTTCTGTGACTGGAATGATCAAAGTATTTGAACTTCGTCAATGACAGTTGCCTACATGCTTTCAGGTCTTAAGAAGGAGAGAAAACTCAGTAGTTCCAAAAATTCACTAATGATTCAATAGTTCAACAGTCTAGTCTGCTAAGGATAAAAATGCTTTCACTTGCTCATAATACTGTATGTCATGATTTTAGATTAGACATTTATGCACCTGTATGATTACTGATGTTGAGTAGGATATTCGCCATCTGTGCACATTTTTATGATGATGACAAATGCAATAACATTTTAACATCACCACTGCCAGTGGATTTTTGGCATGCAGTCAAGGCAAGCTCTGTTTGTAGTCTTTAGCCTTCGCCATTCTCTTTTCCATTGTGGTCGAGAATTGAAATGAGCACTGCTCCGGTTTGGGCTCTTACACACAGTGGGCTATTTGCTCACATAGTATAGTTACACACATCAGTTACTAATGCCCAGACACCCGGTGTTACCCTCACATACAAATCATAACAACTATGTTAGGATTGGTGTTGCGTTAGCTGATAGAAACCTGGGCTTTGTGGGGTGCCATTCTAAAGCTACTTCAGTTGTAGTCTGTAATGTGTTTGTTGTGGGTCTGCGAGAGTGAGTATTTGTCTCTGTGTGCGCACACATGCTGTGAGAGCGTATGTGTGTGATCCGAGAGAATCTGAGTCATTGTTTTGTCTGCTCAGTACGTGTCTATGGCGTGTTGAGCCAGGCCCCTTTTTTTTGCCAGGGACTCTGCTGCCACCTTGTGACCAATGAGCAGCCCTACACCAGGGCCCTGGCTGGCTGGGTGGCTGGCTAGCACCAAGCACCCCCCAGCTCTAGTAACATCTTCTCCACTGATCCAGCAAGAGCCATGAAAACAAATGAGCTGCAAGAGGCTGAAGGGATTAATTGAGTTCAAAGCCCCAGTTGGGAGGTGCTGCGGCATGTGAAGCACGGCCCCGAAGATTTATTAGCCCTGGCGATTTATCAGATAATCTGCCAGATTTGGCCTGCGCGGAGGCCCGCTGAGATTCCACTGACCACAACCACACCATCAGAGCTGTCCGGGTGTGAGAATGTGTGTGTGTGTGTGTGTGTGTGTGGTGCCTGCCTCGCATGTCGTTTTTGGGGCTGAATCAGTGCATGAAGATGCAAAAGATATTTGGACCTGTATGTAGGTTGTATTCTAAACCCAAAAGTGGGCCATGTCGTGTCATGGGGATAAGCTTTATTTACAGTCACACTGCTCTGTATTGGACAAGCCTTTTCAGAATGGTTGGACCGGTTTTACACAGCAGTAAATTTAGGGCTTTGAGAGGGTTAATGCTATCTAGAAACCAAGCTGAGCATGCGTGGGAATGTATGTTATTTCAATGTGAAGTATTGTATTATGTATTTTGTAATTTAATTTATCATAATCGGATTTTGAAATTTAATCCAATAACTCCACGTAAACTATTGCAAATCTAGGTCATGTATGTAGTGCTGTCCATAGGTGTTTAAGCAGGGGATTAATTCAGAGGTATGAATTCAATTTTGCAGAGTGCCTTATCTTTTGTTTTTGTGAATGAGTGCAGCATATGTTAATTTGTTTGTGTTATGTGTGTGTGTGTGTGTGTGTTTGTGTTATGTGTGTGTGTGTGTGTGTGTGTACTTCTAGAGTGTGTACCTGAGGTAGCACTGTGGGCGCCTGCCCTGCCAGCCGGTGCAGAGAGCTGACCTGAGGCACCTTAATGGGCACAGTAGTGAGTGTTCCCAGCATCTGAGAGAGGGAGAGAGAGAGAGAGAGAGAGAGAGAGAGAGATGTTAAATGTAAAGAGCTGTTTTTGAGTATCCATTGCACTGATTAAATTAACAAATAACTGCAATCTGGTCCACTGAAAAAAAATGAATTATTCTCCTTCTTCGCTGAATTACATGATTAAAAATACATTGTATTTTGTACAAGAAAACTTTGTAGAGAATCTAGGTCTGTCTGTATCAAGAGGGAAGAAAACATCTCTGCAACTAGATGTAATTTCCTCACAGTAAATCATATCATCTCACTGTACTGTATCTCTGCTGTAACATTTCCTGCATACCACATGGCATTTGTAAGCCATCCCTTGTACAGTATTTCACAGTAGCCTGGCCTGACGGCATCCCTATTTGATGTGCTGTGCCCTTTCCCCAGGTTAGAGAAGTAAGTTAGTGACCAGCTGTGTTCTTGTGTCGGATGAATACGTAACCCTGACAGACTCGCCACTCGAACATCAGAGGACAGTAATAATGAAAGGGGAGGCTGGTCAGCGTGTCAGACAAGGCCACGCTATTAAACTCTGCCACACTAAAGCCCTGAGCCCCAGGCACCCAGTTTATTTGTTGCATCAGGCATCCATCCTGTGTGTGTGTGTGTGTGTGTGTGTGTGTGTGCGTGTGTGCGTGTGTGTGTGTGCGTGCTTTGTTCAGTCTGCTGCAAGGGTACCCTTCTCACTAAGCAGGGCTTGCCAGCCCGACAGCTGAAAAAAAAAAAAATAAATAAAAAAAAAAAAGCCACCATTTCACTGAATAGCCTCTCAAGGTCGACTTGGAAAGGAGAGGCACTTGAACGCGACTCTTGGTTCACACATACTGTAGAATCACTCTTTGCAGGTCTGGCCCCTGCTAGAGTTGGCTCACTCCCATGCACAAAAAGGATCTTGGCAGGAGGCGGTGGGAGTTTTCAGAACTCCACTGGCTTCCTGTGATCAACTACTTGGCCAGAGAGTTTGGGGAAAAAGCAAAACTCTCCTTAACACTCTTCTGGCGTTGCCATTGAAAATACTCTCCATGACTTTTTATGGCTATTTTGTCATGATACTGGGCAATAAATACTATGTAGTACTATAGTGTATTCATGTGTAATCCCATAGGGTAGTTTTGAATTTAGAATATGCTAGCTGATTTGCAGGTCTTCCTGCTGTGCCTTTACCCTTCACATTACTTCTAAGTCATTTTAAAACTTAAATTTGCCTTTAAATGCTCTACAGGTGCTGGAAAGTGAGCTTGGTGGCCTTGAATCTCGGCCAAAAGGCTTCCAGTCTTCCTCTGTCACCCGTACCATTTTAGGTTTTTTAGACCCCATCCCTTGTGCAAGGGGGTGGGGGGTGGTTGGATCTTTGCTTGTTTGCCTCCTCCATTGGGGACTTGCTCAGAGAAAACTGGAACACGTCACCTGGGACTTGTAAGCACAAGCGCAGTGCATTGGCGAGGGCACTGCCTCCTCTATTGCTTGTAATGTAAGTTATGTAACGCTACCTGGGCTGTACAGCACTTGGTTAATTAGGTTAGGGCGTCATGTCGGCTAGCTGTGGGATGGCGGCGTGTCCTCTGGAACAGCGAGCTGAACAGATGAAAAATGACTTGACAAACAGTCAGGCTAGGATTGCTGTTTGTTTTGGGCAAGCTCTGAGGCATTAAACGACTCACAATGGGAATACATTATGTCAGCTAAACACTCTCTTTTTCTCTTTCTCTCTCTCTCTCTCTCTCTCTTTCTTCCCTCTCCCTTCTCAGCTCTCTAACATACACATCTTATTCAACTCTGAGGGAAGAGTTTGTCT
>JAGFZM010002676.1:0-11016 GCA_017657215.1 Limnothrissa miodon | reverse complement strand
TTTACATGTGTTTGGCTGGTACATTTATAAATAAAGTGGTAAATAAATGGATTACAAATAGAAACAACTGCTGCTTGTGTAGCACTGTTAGCGCTTGATAATTAATTCACTGTTAGTTAGCATTGATGAATTGCTTCAGTTTACAAATTTGCTTACATACTGACATCTTCAGCATCGGGATCTGACCGTGTCTCAGACATCAGAAAGAGGAAGATAGCTGCTGAACACACCAGAGGGCTCCCATAACAAGTGTTTTAATTAAACGCTACTTAATGAAGCGAAGCTCTCTGGTGTGTGGATCACCTCTGATCACCAACTGTCTGTTCTCTCATCCTGCACTCATCCCAAACAAAGTTGAGGATGTGCTTGGCATGCGCTATGGGGTGGATGCGAGGAGTGCGCTGGACTTACTGTGAGAGAGGTGCTGAGGATCTCGTCCTGCTCCTTGAGATGAGCACACTCCTTCTTCAGCTCACAGTTCCTCCGCAAGAGCTTCCTCTTCTCGTCCTCTTTCACTGAAGAGAGAGAAAAAAGGTATTTCATTTACAGATAAGTTTACAAACAAACATGATTTTTGGGAGGCAAATTTGATAGCATTTGAGTTGTTCTTACTTGTTTTGTGTGTGACGTATGACTGGACAAAGTTGTGTGGCCAAGCCATATTCTCTTTGTTCAGTACCTGAGGAACCAATTAAAAGAGTTGACTCAACACTGGTAAATTATTTAACTGTATGATCAAAGGAATGATAGCTAGTCTTGTAGCATTTCATGTCAAGCCAGATAACAAAAATGTTCAATGGAATGTTCAACCGATATATTCAACAATGCTCTGCTCATCTAAAAAAGGATTTTCTTTGTGCTGCATTGCTGCCAGTACTTCAAAGGTGATTAATAATGGCTTTTCAACCAACTATGTAACTTATTCATCACTCATTTCATGCCATTAATATACACTAGTATTTAATCCTATATTCCCATTAAAAACTGTTATTGCTCTCTGCCATTGCCTGAGTTTGCGGGCCGCTTCAGATCTTGCAAAGGCTTATAAACAGAGACGCTCATTGTTAATTCAAACCTTAAACCTGCCAGACCGGTTCTGCAAGACCGAAGCAGACTAGTTCTATGCGACAAGCTGTCACAATTTCTCTGTAGTTCTCATTCTGGGTCTAGTGGTTCAAGTTCTGTCTGTTCCAGGTGTGCCCCCTTGAGCTGTCATTACGTACCTTCTTCTGGCACTTGGGGCACATCCATACACCCTTGGGTGGCGTTTTGAGTGGCGGATGGAGGCAGTCAAGGTGGTAGGCGCGGGGGCAGGTGTGGCACTGCTGCAGTTCACCCTCCTCCTTACACATGGCGCAGTGATCGTCATGCTCCAGCTCGTCCTAACACACACACACACAGATACAACATTTTCACCATTTGCATGCATCTAACTACATCTAACTACAAAATCGTTACTGATTTGCCACAGTAGTAAATGTAGACAACTGCAAAATTGGTTTCTTTCATCTGAATGGTGACCCATTTTTTTCCCCGATTGCTTTTCCTCAGACTCCAGAGTGGTTTTGCGGCACACAGACTGAAATATTAAATTGGGCTCAATCTCTAGATGTATTGGACGTGCTTTTATAGTCGTCTCAGATCGGGATGACAAAAATAATTGGATGGACTACCCCGATCCACACCCGGTCACCAGACGTGATGGCATAATGGGGTTCTATTCACTCTATGCATCCCTCCCCGACAGAAAAATCATGTGTAAGTCCGTCCCCAATTTCAAAAGAGCTGGAAAACCCATCACAAGCAAATTTCACCACATCGGCCATGGCGCATAACTGCAGTGCAAGCTCTGGTGTTGCGGGAGGCAACCGTGCGCGACGAGCTTGATGCCTGCAATGAAAATTTAAGGTACCATGCTGAGCACGGAACGTTCTAGAGAGCACTTTGGTCCTTCACTAGGCTGTGAGGACAAGAGAGGGGGGGGGGTGCCTGTGACATGTAATACCAATAAAATATGCCTGACTGCATTTCCTGTTTTATTGCCACTGATGAGGGCTCATTTGACGATGGTGATAGCTGTTACTGGAAAGGTGATTATCCCCAATTTATTCTCTATTAATGGACTCAGTGCTAACGACGTCTACGTGCGACGGGTAAATGGGGTGAGTCAGAGACCAAGGGCAGCCCTGATCAATGAGACTTGTGTGAGGACACACACACACTCACACACATACACACACACACACACACTCACACACACAACGGCAACCATTCACAACACATGATTCCAAACATATATCCGTCAATTGCTACTTTATAGGTATGAACTTGAATACACACATATACTTTATACACACACACACACACACTGAGATTTGTACATACCTTCCAGCACAAGTCCTCGGGGTCTTTTTTGCGTGCAGACAAGAAGCAGAAACAATGTTAGTAGCTGACAGTGAACACACACAGTGACGGGTGAACACACACACACACACATTTACGCAGCTGAGAATGTCAGTGTGCGCATGCAGTCAGGATGCTAATGGTATTTGTGAGATAAGTGCATGTGTACCGTTGAAAGGTGGAGGCCAACAAATAAAAGCCATGCAATTGCAACCCCACCAGCAAGCTCAAGTGTGTTATCAATGCAATTATAAGCACACACTTCCCATTGTACAGTACGTGCTACACAGCAATTCACACAAGACAGAGCTTCATTGTGCCTAGACAATAATGAACTGATAACACGGCACATTTGTGAACATTTGTGATTCAGATTGCCTTTGTACGTCTGCGACAGTTAAACAGTTGCGCTGTTGTGTTTGCTAAGTGCATCAGCGCTGGCATCAAAGAACGCAGAAAATGTGAATGTGTGTGTATGTGTGAGAGAGATAGAAAGAGACTGTGTGGTGGTGACGGTGGTGGTGGGGGGGGCTATAGAGTGTGTGTGTGTGTGTGTGTGTGTGTGTTTGTGTGTGTGTGTGTGCGTGTGTGTGCAGTATTGGCACAATGCCTCCGCTGCATAATTGTATGGGCTGTGTCCCAGCTGTGTGGTACGGATGGTGCTGTTGCTGGAATGTGTTTTACCTCTCGCTGATAGGAAGAGTGGATTGCTCAGGTAATTGGATGTGAGGCGCTTGCGCTGGAAAGGGAAAACAACAAGGGGGAAAGGCGTTAACTCCTTCAGACCCACGGCAACAAACCAACCGCCACCCTTCAAAAAACAACTTCTACGCCCACCCCCAAACACCAGCATCCAACACGGATGTAGCATTGATACAATGTCTTAAACTGGATGAGTGATACAAGTTGACATGATGTTCTTGCGCTAAGCGCTAGCTTGGTCCTTGGCCGACTTGAGAGGGAAAGAATATCAGTCTTTGAGACAAGCTGTTCAAAGTAGACCAGACATCTTTGTGGGTGTGTGTCGGTGTGGGTATGTGTTTGTGAGTGTGTGGTGTGTTTATGACTCTATGAATGCGTGCGCGAATGGTGTGTTTATGACTATATGAATGTTTGTGTCCGCGTGTGTGTATGTGTGTGTGTGTGTGTGACAGGGTGTGTGTGCGCATGTTTGTTTGCAGGTGTGTTTACTGCATGAGTCTCACCTCGGGCTCAAACAGACCGCTATAGGCTGGGTTGGCTGTGCTTCTTCTCTTCCTCTCCTGCCTCTTGGTTTGTAGCTCTGTCCCGGGAAAGAAAAGAAGATGTATCTGTCTCATTTGTATCTCCCCGCGCCAGAGGCACAGGCTGTGGGCCCCCCCCCCCCCCCCGTGTCTCTCCCCACTGTCTCAGTTTCCCTTAGCGAAGGGGATACGCGGTGGTCACATACGAATTTATTCTGTTTTGGCATCCGGGAGCAGTAATAAGATTATTAACATTCAACGTTTTCCTGACAGCACGGCACAGAAAAAACCCGCTCAGAGCTGGTTTGTTCCCGTGTCATTCTAGCCTAATCCTGCAGAGCTTTAAGTCAAGCTAAAAAAAAAGCCGGAGTTAAAAGCAGAACTCACCTTCCAGATGCTCTGTGGTGACCAGGCCAAGTGCGACCATGAAGGCAATTTTCTGGACCGGAGAGAGAGAAAGAAAAAGGAGTCAGGAAGGGGGGATAAAACCAGACAAGAAAGTAGCACAAAACAACAGAGTGAAGCGCGAGAGAGAGAGAGAGAGAGAGAGAGAGAGAGAGAGAGAGAAAGAGAATGAAGAGAACAAAAGAAGAGAGAAAGAAAGAAGGCTGTGAAGGAACCACCTCCTGAGCCTCAGCTGCCTCTAACCTGCTGATGTGATGTGGCGGCCGCTCCCCTCGGCTTCTGTCTATCTCACAACTTTAACTCGCACGTTACAACCCAGGTGCATTGCACTTCACCACAACACAGCCCTCTCTGCCTCTGTGATGTTTGTCTGTCTAGTCAAAAATGCCTGCCCATGAATACTGCATTTAACTCATAAAATATGGATGAGGGTCCACTGAGTTTGACAGCCACAAGTAGCATATCGAAAGATTTGCACGATCCATACACTTTAGTTACGCGGCCACTACATTAATGTCAATTTGCAGATTGTATTTTATGGGTGGTGCAGAACACAAGCAATTAGCACCAATACAGTACATTCAGTGCTATTATAGATTGTCTTAGTTTAACACCCTAACATTAATTGCTGATTTGTTAATAAGTAGCTACTAGTTTCCCCCTGACGAGAGCACATGCTAAAGTAGCCTGCAGCTACGCAAAGCTTGTGGAAACAGCCTTACCTCAGGGTCCAATTCCTCCTTCTTCTTGGCTGGTGAGGCGGGAGCGGAACCAGACTCAGATGGTGATTGGCTGTCGGTCTGAGGCGCTGGCAAGTCCTGCGAGCCGCTGGGGACCTGGGGCTGAATGATGATCACCTGAGAAAAGACCAGAGGCAGCAATTGTTACATGACTGATATAATCAGTTTCATCTCCAGCCATGCCTCATCAAATACTAGAAACATTGGTGACTAGAAATATAAGACTGGAAATATAACAGCATGAAAAATATGACTGATACTGCATCATAAAAGTTTTAGTGTAGCCTCTTTGCTAAACTCAAAGTCTTTTCAGGAAGCTGTAGTGTTCGTTACAATATGGATGTACTATTATGACAAGGTTAAGTAAGATTAAAATTAGGGTCTTTACAAATGGTTTCCCTATCGATATATATTTCATATCACACATGGCTCTTGCTAGCCTGGGTCTTGACCCAGCAGAGATGTGTGTGCGCGTGTGTGTGTGTGTGTGTGTGGCAAATGGGAAGCGAAGGTGACAGCGGCAAAGAGTGGAGCTTCTCTTTTTAATGACGTCCTAATGAGCCTCACAAATCTTCACCCTGCCCACCCCACAAGCACCCCTGGCATTTTTCATATCGCACTCAGATGAATTGCCTCTGCCCGACTTCCACTGGAAGGTCGGCCCACATCACTAACATGGGCCAGATGAGGCTGTGGACGCAGGGAGGGGGAAAAAATGGTGTGTGATTGGGTGGTGTAACCTTGGCTCTGTCCCTTGTCACCTGATGACGAGTCACCAACGCCAAGGTTGAATCATCCAATCAGAGCGCTGGCTTTTAAGCACAAGCGGGTGGGCTGACAGATCCGCAGGTGCGGATCATTGATTTTGGAATCGGGCGAGAGTGTGTGTGTGTGTGTGTCTGTGTGTGTGCGCAGGAAGGTGGTTCAAATTGTCATAAGGATTATGAAAAGCACTTCTCCGCTTGGTGACATTGAGCCGGTCATGTGGAGGCAGTCTGGGAACGCCACCCTAGGTACCCCACGCAATTCCAGCCACGAGTGTGTGTGTTCATATTTGGGAAGGTCATGGAATTGTGTGTCATGGCTAAGTAAACACAGCGGGTGCGTCTGTGATGTGTGTGAACTGTGAATCACAAAGTGGGAAATGACTATGCGTGTTCAGTGACTGTTGACATGTGTATAAACAGAAATGGATGAAAGCAAACGAATATGACTGTCTACATGGGCCTTTTGTGTGTACGAGGAAACCGGGAAAGTTTATTCTCACATGCATTCATGTGGTGTCAAAATGTAGAAGTTATGTCAAATCCTATTGTAATATGTGGTATTTTTTAAGTCTATTTGTTTATAACGGTTTATAACTCTTATCTGTTTAATCATATTTAGCACGTGTGTGAGTATGAGGGTGTGTGTGTGTGTGAATACTTGTTTGAATACTAAAAGTGGGTACAAGAGTGCTGTTGTGTCCAATGTAAAACGCATTCGAGTTCCAAATGACAAAGAGACGGAGCTGTCAGATGCTGGTCAACGTGCGGCTTTATTGAACAGAGCTGTGTTCATAAAGCAACCTCCCTTCTTCAAAAATGACAGCGCTTATATACTTCTTTTTCACATTCCTCATCTTCTTTATCTGTTCTCCTGCATTGATATTCACTCACTCCCAACCTGTTCTGTCCTCATCTCTTATCTCAGGTTCCACCCGACTAGACATTCCTGTCTTTGTTTATTTCTGCTCACCTCAGTCCATCTGTCCTGTCATTTGATTAGTTCATGACCCCCTCTCCCTACTCAGATCCGACCATGTGCTGACTACCCACATGCCTCTGTTCTCCTACCCCCCAGCTCTGACCTGCTTACCCAGCATTTTCTGTGACTAACTATTCTTATATGTTTGATATTTCTAACCACAGTGCCTGTGTGTACAGGTGTACAACTGTGTTTGTAGAGAACACACTCCGTTGTCCTCACCTTGTTGTCTGCGTTGAACAGGAGCGGCTGCACCTTCACCGCCTCGCTGACGGCCGCCACCCCGTTCCCTGCTGCGCTTGGCGTGGAGATGATGGCGTACGCCACGCCCAGGCTGGCGCCAGCGGCCCCCGGAGAGATGGTGCATGCTGGAGGTGTGTTGGGCACAGCCGGGGCAGCGATTATGGTGGTGGTGGTGGTGGTGGTGGTGGTCTGTGGTGGAGGCGGGGGGGATCGGTTAGCTTGCTGCTGCTGCTGCTGCTGGGGTCCGTTAGACTGCTGCTGCTGCTGCTGCTGCAGTTGCAGGCGGTCTGGGCTGAAGGTGCAGTTGGCGGTGGGTAGCGCGGGGGGCCCCTGGCTGCGGGAGCTGAGGGGGAGCACCACCGTGGCGCCGCTGCTGCCGATGCCGCCGCCGCCGCCGCTGCTGGTGGTGGTGGTGCTGATGACGGTGCTGCTGCGCGTCAGGCTCAACGGCTGCACGGGCTGCATGGGCTGGCTGAACTGCTGCTCCTGGCAGGGGCTCACCGGGAGGCTGTCTGGGATCAGGGTCTTTGGCCTAACCTGGGGACGGAGGTGGGCGCACAAGGGAAGAGATCAGCTTCTCTCATCAACCAGAGACTATAGAACCCTACGAGCTTATAGGCTTCTATACGTTCTGGTGCGACAGGGCAGTCAGGAGACACAGCAAAGATTTCTGTGACTGGAATGATCAAAGTATTTGAACTTCGTCAATGACAGTTGCCTACATGCTTTCAGGTCTTAAGAAGGAGAGAAAACTCAGTAGTTCCAAAAATTCACTAATGATTCAATAGTTCAACAGTCTAGTCTGCTAAGGATAAAAATGCTTTCACTTGCTCATAATACTGTATGTCATGATTTTAGATTAGACATTTATGCACCTGTATGATTACTGATGTTGAGTAGGATATTCGCCATCTGTGCACATTTTTATGATGATGACAAATGCAATAACATTTTAACATCACCACTGCCAGTGGATTTTTGGCATGCAGTCAAGGCAAGCTCTGTTTGTAGTCTTTAGCCTTCGCCATTCTCTTTTCCATTGTGGTCGAGAATTGAAATGAGCACTGCTCCGGTTTGGGCTCTTACACACAGTGGGCTATTTGCTCACATAGTATAGTTACACACATCAGTTACTAATGCCCAGACACCCGGTGTTACCCTCACATACAAATCATAACAACTATGTTAGTATTGGTGTTGCGTTAGCTGATAGAAACCTGGGCTTTGTGGGGTGCCATTCTAAAGCTACTTCAGTTGTAGTCTGTAATGTGTTTGTTGTGGGTCTGCGAGAGTGAGTATTTGTCTCTGTGTGCGCACACATGCTGTGAGAGCGTATGTGTGTGATCCGAGAGAATCTGAGTCATTGTTTTGTCTGCTCAGTACGTGTCTATGGCGTGTTGAGCCAGGCCCCTTTTTTTTGCCAGGGACTCTGCTGCCACCTTGTGACCAATGAGCAGCCCTACACCAGGGCCCTGGCTGGCTGGGTGGCTGGCTAGCACCAAGCACCCCCCAGCTCTAGTAACATCTTCTCCACTGATCCAGCAAGAGCCATGAAAACAAATGAGCTGCAAGAGGCTGAAGGGATTAATTGAGTTCAAAGCCCCAGTTGGGAGGTGCTGCGGCATGTGAAGCACGGCCCCGAAGATTTATTAGCCCTGGCGATTTATCAGATAATCTGCCAGATTTGGCCTGCGCCGAGGCCCGCTGAGATTCCACTGACCACAACCACACCATCAGAGCTGTCCGGGTGTGAGAATGTGTGTGTGTGTGTGTGTGTGTGTGTGGTGCCTGCCTCGCATGTCGTTTTTGGGGCTGAATCAGTGCATGAAGATGCAAAAGATATTTGGACCTGTATGTAGGTTGTATTCTAAACCCAAAAGTGGGCCATGTCGTGTCATGGGGATAAGCTTTATTTACAGTCACACTGCTCTGTATTGGACAAGCCTTTTCAGAATGGTTGGACCGGTTTTACACAGCAGTAAATTTAGGGCTTTGAGAGGGTTAATGCTATCTAGAAACCAAGCTGAGCATGCGTGGGAATGTATGTTATTTCAATGTGAAGTATTGTATTATGTATTTTGTAATTTAATTTATCATAATCGGATTTTGAAATTTAATCCAATAACTCCACGTAAACTATTGCAAATCTAGGTCATGTATGTAGTGCTGTCCATAGGTGTTTAAGCAGGGGATTAATTCAGAGGTATGAATTCAATTTTGCAGAGTGCCTTATCTTTTGTTTTTGTGAATGAGTGCAGCATATGTTAATTTGTTTGTGTTATGTGTGTGTGTGTGTGTGTGTTTGTGTTATGTGTGTGTGTGTGTGTGTGTGTACTTCTAGAGTGTGTACCTGAGGTAGCACTGTGGGCGCCTGCCCTGCCAGCCGGTGCAGAGAGCTGACCTGAGGCACCTTAATGGGCACAGTAGTGAGTGTTCCCAGCATCTGAGAGAGGGAGAGAGAGAGAGAGAGAGAGAGAGAGAGAGAGATGTTAAATGTAAAGAGCTGTTTTTGAGTATCCATTGCACTGATTAAATTAACAAATAACTGCAATCTGGTCCACTGAAAAAAAATGAATTATTCTCCTTCTTCGCTGAATTACATGATTAAAAATACATTGTATTTTGTACAAGAAAACTTTGTAGAGAATCTAGGTCTGTCTGTATCAAGAGGGAAGAAAACATCTCTGCAACTAGATGTAATTTCCACACAGTAAATCATATCATCTCACTGTACTGTATCTCTGCTGTAACATTTCCTGCATACCACATGGCATTTGTAAGCCATCCCTTGTACAGTATTTCACAGTAGCCTTGCCTGACGGCATCCCTATTTGATGTGCTGTGCCCTTTCCCCAGGTTAGAGAAGTAAGTTAGTGACCAGCTGTGTTCTTGTGTCGGATGAATACGTAACCCTGACAGACTCGCCACTCGAACATCAGAGGACAGTAATAATGAAAGGGGAGGCTGGTCAGCGTGTCAGACAAGGCCACGCTATTAAACTCTGCCACACTAAAGCCCTGAGCCCCAGGCACCCAGTTTATTTGTTGCATCAGGCATCCATCCTGTGTGTGTGTGTGTGTGTGTGTGTGTGTGTGTGCGTGTGTGTGTGTGCGTGCTTTGTTCAGTCTGCTGCAAGGGTACCCTTCTCACTAAGCAGGGCTTGCCAGCCCGACAGCTGAAAAAAAAAAAAATAAATAAAAAAAAAAAAGCCACCATTTCACTGAATAGCCTCTCAAGGTCGACTTGGAAAGGAGAGGCACTTGAACGCGACTCTTGGTTCACACATACTGTAGAATCACTCTTTGCAGGTCTGGCCCCTGCTAGAGTTGGCTCACTCCCATGCACAAAAAGGATCTTGGCAGGAGGCGGTGGGAGTTTTCAGAACTCCACTGGCTTCCTGTGATCAACTACTTGGCCAGAGAGTTTGGGGAAAAAGCAAAACTCTCCTTAACACTCTTCTGGCGTTGCCATTGAAAATACTCTCCATGACTTTTTATGGCTATTTTGTCATGATACTGGGCAATAAATACTATGTAGTACTATAGTGTATTCATGTGTAATCCCATAGGGTAGTTTTGACTTTAGAATATGCTAGCTGATTTGCAGGTCTTCCTGCTGTGCCTTTACCCTTCACATTACTTCTAAGTCATTTTAAAACTTAATTTTGCCTTTAAATGCTCTACAGGTGCTGGAAAGTGAGCTTGGTGGCCTTGAATCTCGGCCAAAAGGCTTCCAGTCTTCCTCTGTCACCCGTACCATTTTAGGTTTTTTAGACCCCATCCCTTGTGCAAGGGGGTGGGGGGTGGTTGGATCTTTGCTTGTTTGCCTCCTCCATTGGGGACTTGCTCAGAGAAAACTGGAACACGTCACCTGGGACTTGTAAGCACAAGCGCAGTGCATTGGCGAGGGCACTGCCTCCTCTATTGCTTGTAATGTAAGTTATGTAACGCTACCTGGGCTGTACAGCACTTGGTTAATTAGGTTAGGGCGTCATGTCGGCTAGCTGTGGGATGGCGGCGTGTCCTCTGGAACAGCGAGCTGAACAGATGAAAAATGACTTGACAAACAGTCAGGCTAGGATTGCTGTTGGTTTTGGGCAAGCTCTGAGGCATTAAACGACTCACAATGGGAATACATTATGTCAGCTAAACACTCTCTCTTTCTCTTTCTCTCTCTCTCTCTCTCTCTTTCTTCCCTCTCCCTTCTCAGCTCTCTAACATACACATCTTATTCAACTCTGAGGGAAGAGTTTGTCT
>JAGFZM010002675.1:4124-18936 GCA_017657215.1 Limnothrissa miodon | reverse complement strand
AGAGAGAGAGAGAGAGAGAGAGAGAGAGAGAGAGAGAGAGAGAGAGAATCAGATCTCCCCCCTCTCTATAGCTAGCTTAAGTACATGCATAAGACTCTTTTGACTCCCTTGTCAAGTAGTGTAATGCAGAACAGGGCAACTCCACTTGTATAGATGTGTGTGTGTGTATGTGGACTGCAGGTTAGTGCTTCTCACTTTTCTCTGTTCCTATAAAGGAGCCCAGGTGTGTGTGTGTGTGTGTGTGTATGTGTGTGTGTGTATAGATGTGTTTAGTGCAGGTAAGTTTTTCTCACCTTTCTCTGTTCGTGTGAAAGAGTCCAGGTATGTGTGTGTATGTATGCGTCAATGCGTGCGTGCGTGCGTGCGTGTGTGTGTGTGTGTGCGTGCGTGCGTGCGTGCGTGCGTGCGTGCGTGTGTGTGTGCATGTGTAATGCAAGTAAATGATTCTCACCTTTCTCTGTTTGTGTGAAGGAGCCCAGATGTGTGTGTGTGTGTGTGTGTATACGTGTGTGTGTGTGTGTGTGCGTGTAGTGCAGGTAAGTGCTTCTCACTTTTCTCTGCTCCTGTGAAGGAGTCATGGGAGAGTGGGCAGGAGGAGGTGCCGGAGGGGAGGTGTCCACTGGAGGAGCCCACTGCACATAACCTCTGGGAGGAGGACGAGGAGGAGGACGAAGACGAGGACGAGAGGGGGGTGGGAAGGAAATCGTCGCCAAGGGAGTTGCGGTGAAGCTCCACGTCCACCACCTGAGAGAGCCAGAGTGAGCAAGAGACAGAGCATCACAAATCACTGCAATGTCACAAGTCAGCCTAGCATGTTTAACACCGTGTCCTAACTGTAAGCAATATGGTGTAAGAAGCTTGTCTCGCTAACTGCATTCCTACAGCATGGGTTTCATTTCAGTACGGCCACAGTTCTTGTATAACTGAGAAACCTTCACCCCCTGAGTGCCAGACTACTTCTAATCATATCTAAGTTCACACAAAATTGATTATTGAATAAAATGATTAACTGTGCTAATTTTGGCTGCAACCAGACATAAACAGGGGTTAAATTAAAAAAAAATCCTGAGCCTGAACTTTTTGAGTTCTCTCCCCCCGCCCCCCCAATCTGAAAATTACACTGGAGTAGAACTCCGGACCTCTTGATAGGGGTGCTACTGTCAGTTGAGATGTTTAACTTGGATCATTCATTTATACTCATTGGATCATTCATTTATACTCATTCATTTAACTGCTGGGTGTATAGTATCACATTTGTTGGTTACAAATTTGTGAATTATTTTTATTTTCTGTCCTTGTATTCTTTTAACTTTTTTTTTTTTACTTTTTACTCTTTGTATATTATTAATTATACCCTTGGTGTAACTTTTAATCTTATTTGTTTCTTTTCTTACTTTATTTTATCCACTGTTTTATCTTTGTAAAGCACATTGAACTGCCTACTTTGTGTATGAAATGCGCTATAAAAATAAACTTATAGGCCTAACTAAACTATAAAAAAAAACCTTAGTTTTATTAAAAAAGTATGCTGCATTCTTTTAAATGTAGACTATATGCTGAAAGAATAGCCTATAACCAGTCTGCTGCATCTTTTGAGGCAATATAGTTAACTATATTACAGTATTAAGTGGCTTATATTAGAGATAATTTTAACCATTTTTAAGTTTAGGCCTACACCAAAATTATATAGGCCTACCAAGTCATGGAGCAAAGTAAATCCTTTAGAGAGAACACAATGTGGGCTAACCTGCTAATGTGAGTATTTAAGTATTTCCACTATCACAGGTAGGCTATTGCTGCTAATGTTGTCATGTTCATTCTCGGCGGTGAACTATTGCAGAAACGTCAGCTTCTGCTCATAGGGACGCCTGCTTTCGCTTCATTTTACGCTTTCTTTCCGTAACGTTAAGTCTCACTTTCCATTGCCAAGCCAGCCTCCCGGCCTCGACACCAGAAGTGATAACTTTTGTGGCTGTTCGTTGTTTTTAGGTTCCGTTGGATGAAGGTAATTAAGTGACGTTGATTTCTTGATGGGTGATTTAATGCTTTCAAAAGTTGTTGACACTAATTTGCCCATGGGCTAGGAGAACATACAACCATTCAGTAACGTTTGTTGAGTGATTGGATTGTTTCAGAATTTTTTTTGATAGGCACCGTATCTTTGCCCAAGTTTTATTGGTTATTCACAAACCCAATATCTTTTAAGATGGTTATACCGCGTATCATGTAGACTAGGCTACAGCACTGGTGTCTAACATACCGTATTGCAAGGACCCGCCCTTCTCTGCTTCTTATAGATTTGTAACGTTAGTTAAAGTTGCGTTTCTCTCATATGATTGGTAGGTGAAATAAATTGGCTCGAAAATGTTAAACTGCATGCGCAGGCTCTAAAACATTTCCCCCCCCTCACGGCCGCACGCCAGAGATCCGGCATGGTGCCGGGATACTTTAAGCCCTGCATAAATGCATTTCAAAGCATTTGACAGATTGTACTACATCAAATTTTTCTAAGCCACTCCAACCAATCCCTGTACGGTAATTGACCCTTTAACTAACTCACTGAGCTCTGAGGGCAGCTTGACTGAGCTCTGTGCTGGGGGAGGCCAGTCTTGCGTCAGCTCTGCTCTGGGTCAAGGTCAAAGGGCGTTGACGTGGAATCGCACATAGACAACAGCTAGTGACGGGGGGAGAGAGTGTAACCCCCTGCTCCGCCCCGCCTCCCCCAAAAAAAGTTTCAGCTTTAGTCAGCAGTGGTGGACAACATCTCCATCATAACAACCGTGTGTCACTCAAATGATTTTCCAGTTCTGCAAGACGTGTGAGAGGACATCAGACCGATATAGAGGGCAGGCAATTTACATCTCATGTCTAACGTTGTGTTTAGGTCTCCTTTTACCTTTTTCTGCTACTCACACTTGCATTCAAACATACTTGTACACACACACACACACACACACACACACACACACACACAGCAGCAGCATATGATGTGCCTTACCGTCTCAGCTCCAAGGGTTTGTAATCCTGTATAGGTTCGATCAAGCTGGGGGGCAGAATACCCAGGAGAGGAGAGAGACAGATAAACAGTGAGACAGTGAAACAGACAGTGAGACAGTGAGACAGACAGTGAGACAGACAGTGAGACAAACAAAGAATGAGAACTACAATAATTTCTGGTGGCACCTACACTTTACGTGCACTAGTTCCCTATGGGTAAAAATAGGACATCATAATTATGAATAATAATTTATAAAGCATAAAACATTTGTGTTTATTTATAGATCACAGTGAGTCAGCGGCTAGGTAGTGGTCCTGTGTGTATGTGTGTCTGGTGGGGCTGAGTGCCGGTACGGGGATTCAGCTGACCTTTAGGTGGTGGATGATGTCAATACGTTTGTTCCGCGTGTCCTTGAAGTGGATCTGAATGCGGACAGGGAACTCCCCCCAACCACGGCGGGTCAGGTGGAACGGGGGCTCACTAAGATCAACACACACACACACAAACACACACACTTTTTAGCATTTCATTAAGGCTGTCTCAACTCATCACAACACATACTGGCCTTCGACTCTTTCAAATAAAGGGCTATATGAAAGCAACAGCTATGAAGGGGGGTGTCAATTAACACTACTCCTCCCCATGAAGAAGGAGTACCCAAGAGTACCAGTGGGAAGGGAAAACTCCCTACTAAGGAAGAAACTTAAAGGAATTATCCGGAGTGAAACAACACGTAGCTCTGTTGATTCACGTTGCTAAGTGCTATCCATAGGTATAAGAACGACAGATTTTCATGCACGGTAGACCGAGTAACGAAACGGCAGCCAGCGCTAAATGATTAGGGCATGTCAGTTTCATTTTCATATGCCCAATATGCTTAGCGTTAGCGGCCAGTTCGTGAATTCGGTCTACGTTGTACCTACTGTTGTCATTCTGATACCTATAGACACCATTCGACAGCCTCAGTCAACAAAGCTACGGGTTGATTCACTCCAGAAAATCCCTTTAAGGGAGATCTACGACTCAAGAGATCTTATTCCGTTTTAAGGCTTTTTATAATAAACAACTCAAAAGTCTATGCCAACACCGGTTGCCCAATCTACAATGAACTCAATGACCCTGTGCAATGTTGAGCTAAAGCCACTGCCACAACCTGCCACTAGAGGGCTCAAGTGAGTGGTTTCTTATGTTGAGAATAACAAGGAAAGAGTTGGCGCTCAGTGTTTATCCCCCCGGGGGAAGAGCACACATGAAACCCATACGCTCTCATGAGGCAATCAGAGAATGTGGGGCAACCTGAACTCAGCTTCCTGTTCATTCACTGTACGTGTGTCTCAACACAGGAGTCAATGGGTTTTCCCTGTTTTAATATTTTTTAAGACACAGATCCTTCAAAATCCAGCAGCACAGGGAATTTCCACAAGGAACAAGTAAGAAAATAATGACACCCTTATTTTATCTAACATCCATGCGGGTTTGAAACACACACACACACAGACACATTTAGTACACACCTTACTTCCACCAGGTCGTTGGGCTTATAGCTGGGATGCAAAAAGAACCAGACCTTACGCACAAAGTGGTCAATACTCGGTTCCTTCTTGGAGCCCCTGACATAGACCATCCACTTATGAGTGGACTGGTCATTCTCCTCTCGCTTGTCAGGAGCTATGTACCTGTATGAAAGGAGGATAGGAGAGAGAGAGAGAGAGAGAGAGAGAGAAAATAAAAAGATTTCAAAGAGAGAATGGAATGTTGAGTGAGGCAGTAAAGAGTTAGGGAGGAGGGAGGGATATGTGTTCAGGTGTACTTTCAGAGTGCCAACAATTAGTAATCAAGTTGCTTGCTTTTCTCTGAATTTCAAGTCAAGTCCGAGTTAGTAGGGGAAAAAAAACCTACATGTCAACACAAGATCGTAGAGTAGGCCTACAGCTATATTAGAAGGGCATGCTTCTTCTCTGCTAAGAGAGAATAAAGACACTGTTTGCAGAGGGATGGACTAACAGCAACACTAATGGCATGCACAAAATGGAACAGAATAAAAAGATTTCTGTGAGGTATCAGAAATTTCGTTTAAAGGAATCGGAAGTATCTAAGCACCAGGTGATAACCAAGTTATTACCTGCAAATTGACTAGTTGTGTTCAATTAACTACTACAATTATTCATTGATTTCACCTTAAAAACTTTCAAATGTAGGCTAAGGCCCTGTCCCATTTCTATCACTTCCCTTCGTTTTTGGCCCTAGCACTCGGTTTTGCGCGTTCATGTGTCAGGGTGGTGTGTCCCAATACTTTTAATACCTAGGGGAAGTGCTGTTCCACCCTGAATGAACAAAAAGAAAGATGGCATCTGCCTCTGACAAAGAACTGCACAAATTAAAGTATATTTTTACAATTATGCCAAAAAAAATGTGTTAGGATATCTTAGTTTGACATAAATACATTTGGATTTCATACAGTTTTGTTACAATATGAATACAGCAAAATACGTTATTTTGCGTCAAAGTAGGAAAAATATGCATGATGGCTTTTAACAAGATCAAGGTTTATCGAGCCCTGCATTTACATCTGTGTGGATAAATTGCCACGATAACTAATGTTAAAGCAGCACAGTCGGGACAACGTTATGCATTTGCCTGTTTACTGTACTTGTTTGTCCTGTAGTTCATGATTTGCACTGCATGAAAAGTAGGATTTCCAGCAGTAAACGGGACTGTAGACTGTAGCAACTTGTGGGCTTATATGTTTCAGGGACTGTGGAGCAGACCAAAGCCCAATATGTAGGGACTGCAAACACTTCTCACAAAGGGTGCTTCACTTTAGAGGGCACTCGAAACCAAGTGCTAGTGTTAAGTGAGGAGAAATGGGACTGGGCTTTACTTTCTTCCATCAAACAGCAATCAAAATATATTTGCCATGTAAACAAAATGCAAGAATAATTTTACCAATAACCAACAGTACTACTAATAAAAAAATACTCTACTAATCAAAAATGACAATCTTTAGACACAGTCCTCATCAGCACAATTCAACTATATCTACATGCAACAACCTCATCTGAAAAAAGTCAGGCTTAAATCATACCACTCTATCACCCACTCATTCTAAGCGTAATTCTACAGAATTCTGCAAGTCACAAAACCACTTCCTTGGGGCAGGCAACTGAGATTCCAATTGTATAACATCACAGCCCCTTGGAGCTGTGTCATTAAATCACACACACACACACACACACACACAGATGAGTAGGGTTGCAAAATTCTGGGAATTTTCAAAGTTGGAAACTTTCCATGGGAATTAACGGGAATTTATGGGAATTTATGGGAATTAACGGGAATTAATTGGAAAAAACTGGGAATTATCTCAACTAAAGGTCAGGAACATAAAGACAATTGGTAGAAAATAATATTTTAGCAGTCTTGGCTAAAACTATGAGATGTGATATGCATAAAGTTGAGTAGCCTATAATTTGCTATTCTTCAATCACAGGGGCATAACACACTTCTTAATGCAGGGCTATTGAGGCCGCACCTCCTATACGCATTGTGCATCCTCCCATCACATCTCAATGATTTCTAGAATTATGGACTGCTAAAGCAACCTTTATGAGCCACATACAGTCACTAATACAGACACGTGAGGCTACACATTTAAGGACTACAAACAGTCAAGCAAGTTATGATGATATAACTTAGATTATATTTGTTCTAAAATGTTAGATTTTAGCTAGCCCAATCAAAATATAGATTGCTAGCTCACTGGTAAGGCAGATATGTTAAATAGGGGCTAAGCAACTTTCTGTTTTTCTCTCTCACGAGCTCCCTCTAAAGACCGCTGTATTGCATTGTATTGCACTGCATTCTATTGGAGGCGGACCGCGCTGCTGAACATTGCAAGTGCAGTATCTACCGCTATTGGCCACGGTGGCGCATTCTACACCGTTCGTTCGCCGCGTAATGACTCATTTTAGCATCCTAAACAGTATGAAACGGATTAATTAAGTGAAAAATGTTGTATAGTGGGCCTTTAAAGGTAAGCTAGCTAGCACCTTTGTATTAAAGAAGTTAGCTTATCATGGTGCTAGATAGCACAAAATGTGCTGTGTCTTCTGCGTCCTGCTAAGCAGTTTTACATAACCACACCTGATTTCATACATCATTTAAATGTTTTGATACCCCTTTCCATTTGTTCAGTTTACAATCTACATATTTAACAGAAAAATGCTATATTTTTAATTTAATTGCAAAAATGTCTTATGACGAAATATGTTGTTGGTATATGAGTCATATGGTCTATGTTTCTTAAAATCATCCAAAATTTCCAGTTAATTCACATAAATTCACATAATTTCCACAAATTTCCATTTTTGAATATTTCTAAAATTCCCAAGCTAAAGTTTCCATGGAAAGTTTCTGGAAAGTTTCCAGAAATTTACCGGAAATTTTCCACCCCTTTGCAACCCTACAGATGAGTGATGAGAGATGTAAACGGCACCTACTTGGACACGTTCCCGACAACAATAGTCTTCTTGACGTACAGCCTCGAAGCCTCCTCACCGGTGGTGTGATAGGTGACGTGCTGATCCACCAGGGCGGACGATGGCACTCCAAACGTGTCCTGCAGGGACAAGAAAAATCACCTAACAAAAGCCCAAAAATTCTGGCCTGGATTCCATTCAATCAGGCCCTCTCAGTCATGATGCTAGGTAACCATGGAGACCAAGGAGGTATACTGTTCTACAAAGCAGGGTTACAGAGAAAACCCTGATCTAAACAACATTTTGGGACAAAAGATGCACAGTGCCGTTTTCTTTTGGAAATCAGGGATTACTCCTAACGTTACGCCAGTTATCTGGTAATACTGTCTAGACCCCCGGGCATCATAAATATTTTTCACATGCTCCGTATCTGCATGCAAACCAGTGGACTACTGTTTGTCCCTGGTCTGAATACCCGACTAACTCTTTAGGTATGGTTTGGCTAACCAGAACTACAAGGTTTTCCCTGGGCCGTGGCTCATGTTTTGGATGGTTTGTGTCAGAGTGTCCCTGCAACACCCAGCCACCAAACCAAGCAAATCACAAACAAGAGACAACAAACAGGCAAAACGTATAACCTTAAGCAAGAGTGACAATAACTCTGCGATAACAATACTAGCCTCAATTTAGCATGTCAGTCATTTGTCCCCTGACTGGTTTTATGACAATAGCCTGCACAGAAAACTCTTTACTTTGAGGTGGGGTGGGCGATATAGTCTAAAATTTATATTACGATATATTTTGAACCATAGACGGTAGATGATATATATCACGGTATAATTTGGTATGTAACTTACAGCATAACAGTTTCTTAATGGTTACCATAGCATAAAGTCAATATGTACAACAGTTGTTTAGTCATCGTTCGGAGGTGTTTATATTGGACTCTCAAATTCACACAGAAGTAAACTGGTAAGCTGCATTTGTGTCAGGCAGTAGCTGTTCAATTTATAGGCTCTTACACAGTTTCGTTGTAAGAATGAAAAGGTGCTATCAATAAGGTGAAGCTACAGGTCAACATTTTTTCACATGGTTGTGGAGACGCAATGAGCCCATCACGGTATGCCGATATGACCCAAAATCTCTATCATTGGCCAAATGCATATTGCATACCGTATATATCGTCTATATTGCCCACCCCTACTTTGAGGTGATCTTTTCTTGTCTGACTGTACTCAAAACTGTTCAAAGCTGCGCAAAAACATTTGGACAAAACAGCTCAAAACGGTTTTACTCTCTGTGCGCACAGCTTTGACTCATGAGACTCCTGGTTAATGTGTAGGAGTACTGCTAATGGCAAAACTGTTGCCTTTCTCCATCATTCTATAACCTTCATATAGCCATTCTCATCTCTAAGCAGCCCTTGTACTTTTTTTTCCTCCTCATCCTACACCCCTCTCTTTTTTTTAAGCACAATAGACAGATTTTTACACTGATAAAAAATATGCAATAAGTATGCGACAACAAAAATCCTTGATTCCTTCTTGACACTGAATAACAGCCTACCTTCCCCGTATTGCGACCCGGCCGTCGCTCCCCTCGACCCCCCGCCTCCCTCCACGCTCCGTCTCTCTCTCGTTCGCCATTGCCACCGTCGGTGTGCTGGCCCAGCGACTCGCTCTCTGAGGGCCCCAGAGAGGCAGCCTCTGAGCCCTGATTGAGGGGCGAAGAGGAGCGAGAGGGGGACTCCAGGAAGCGTTTGATGGCTGGGTGGTTCAGCACCAAAGCGTCACTTTTTGATGCCTGTTGTAAATAAACAGAAACAAGCTATTCTTTATAACTCGAAAAACATGACTGGGAAATAAAGGCATCCAACACAGTGAAGATATGCAACTATAAAGCACATACTGAAATTGATTCATGAAAAATCCTGAAGGAATGTGCTTCAAAGGGGGGAAAATAACAATAAATTTAACATTTTTGGTTAAATGTGCACCCTTTTTTAGTTGTGTCTGGTGACTAAGTCTGCTGAAGTGCATGACACCTAGAAAGCTGAAGCAGTTTGAAAAAAAAAGAGAGAGGTCTAAAATTCCAATACCAGAGATGTAAGAAGCTCTTAGTTTTAGATTGTTTTAGGATGTGATTGCTGTGATTGAATTGTTATGCCAATAATTTTGCTCAGTACGATTTTTAGGCTCAGTTTTGTGCGTTGTTCCAAAGCACATTAAGGCAATAAACATGTGTATACAAAAAACACGTCATTTAATATGTTTCTGGGAGAAATGGTGCATTTTCTGGATTTTTCCTGTGAATTGCTATGTTTGAATACCTCTTGAACCTTGGGCTGCCCAGCACTGGCATAGTAGTTGGCCACAATGCAGGCTCTCAGCTTGTCCATCATCCGCCGAGCTTCATTGAGACGCTATGGAAAAATAGGCAGTAGTTAAAATGTGTTCCGCCAGTTTTTCATAGCTCCTAGATATACATATATATATCAAAGCTCTGGGGAGGATGGTCCTTACTTGGCCAATGACTTCAATTTCATGTTCTTTATTCTTCATCTCCAGCGAAAACTGCTCACGGATGATGGCTTCAATTTTCTGCACAGTTGCCTCCCGCGCTAAGACATTTGAAAGTAGTAAGAGACACAAATCCATGTTGCAACTTCAGTTTACTTTTTTTTATCTATAAAATACCTCAAATCTATGTTTAATGGTCACCAATAACAAATGCAAGGTGATTACCATTCTGTTCCAAGATTTTGTTTCTTTTATTCTCATGAACTTCTGACACTTCCTCATAATCCGGGTCATTGTCTTCTATTTTCCTCTTGATTCCAGACATGGTTGTTTGGTCAACTGCAACAGCAGTTTAAATTCTGTCAAATTTCAGGGAGAAAAATAAGCCTACCGCTTGTTTATCAATTATAAAACAAAGATCACATTCTAACCGTAGTATTCTGCATGATGGTAAAGTTTATTCATTTATGTTGAGTGTTGTTTATAGCAACATATGGTAATAGTACAAGAATTAAATAGATGCAAATGACTTGAACATATAGGCCTAATCACTGTAACAAGTTCTGTAAAAGTTTGCATTGGATAAGGGTATGAACACAGTATTGTTCAACAGGGAATTGCTGAATAATTCCAAACAAACTTGCCATCATAAAAAATATACAGAGATATTTGCCTTCATAACCCCACCCATAAATGATGTTGCCCCCCTTTGGCTCATGGTCTGGGGTTCTTGTAAATGGCCATAGCAAGCAAGTTGAAACTGAATTTTCTAAATGTCAAAACGTCTGTAAACGGACTTGATTTGTCAAAGTCTGCCCTGCTAACCGGTAACGTTAACTTGAGAACAACTGAAAGCGTATCCATGTGGTCCACTAACATTAACATAACGTTAATGGTAATGCACTTGGACAAAATGTTGACCTTTTTGATCTTTTGATTTGATTTGTTTTGTTTTGGGAATCTACGTAGCCAACTGACTATCGTTAAGAAGTATTTAATTATGACCATAACAATAGCGTTACTTAGAAATTGACTGCACCAAGAATAACGTTAAAAAGCACCCAACTGCACTTGCTTTGAAATCCAAATGTGCTGGGTAATGACCAGATTCAAGTTCATTAACAAGCAGACATACTGAAGTGCTTCACGTTAAAGCATCCCTTCACTGGACAAAGCTAAAAGAAATTGGCTTAGCACAACGTGATTTGAGCTAGCATTAGCATCAAACACGCTGTCTGCGATGTTAGCTCTTAGCTTACTCAATGGATAAATCGCGTTATATCCGTTGTAGCTAACACTTTTCACCGGCAAAAGCCTTTGGCCTGATTACGCTAATGATGTTTTGGTCGCCTGGCAAATTATTGTGACAGTTGATAAACATGGACAGTTGGTAATCAATCATAGATTTTAGTTGCTGTCTTGTGTGGAGTAATACATTATCTCTCAAGCGATTAGATACGGTTCAACCAGTAACGGCAAAATAAAACAATTGCAGCTGCTAGTTAGCAAGCTGGATAGCCACATTCCACACAAAATCTCACCCTACCTCTCTCTCACCATAGACGGGCTGCAAGACGCTAGACCAGCGAGAACGGTTTGCATGGACGTGATATGGATGAAAGTGAAAGAAACGGACGATGAAATTGTGTCGTTCTGCAGGGTGTTAACTATTGTATGAGAGCTAATGGACCTCGGTGCATACGTGCTATCGGGGGCACTGCTCCACAAGGCTTACACTATTGCAGCTACAGTTCTAGCTAACGCCATAAAGCCAGACGCGAAACACTTAGGCCTTGCGGTTCCAAACTGCACCACCAGGTGGTGGTAAAATGTCTTTTGAGAAGACTGCAGTTGAGCCATGGTTGGGTGTTTTTTTTAGGCTTTCAGGCTATAACTAATTAACTAACTCATTGAATGAGACACTACATATTAATAGTGTACACAGATTAGTGCTCACACCTCTTCTACCTGAGACCATGACCAGGTATTGAGGACAGTGGCAGAGTTTCTCTTCAAGAACTGTACCCTCACCAACACAGTTCATTTCCTTTGCAAAGACTGAAGAAAGCCCAAAACCACACATTGAGCCTTGAGTCAAAACACACTTTTTTTTGCCTTTGGGGGTGGGCTCATTAATATGATGTGAAATTAACTACTGTAGCATGTCAATCAGTATGGTAGCTCATTTAGTGAATATTAGTTTGAATAAACTTGAATGGAATTCAATTTGAATGGAATACAATGAACAGTAGGCTATATGTTTCACACTAGTCAGATAACTGCATTTTATGGCAAGGTCACAGTTACAGGTTACAGGTTTAAAAAGAATTCCAATGCCTGTATTAGCCAAAATTGACAAATAATTGTTATACGTGTTGAACACATAATTGTGAAAAAAAATCTAACTTCTAAACTACTGTTCCTTTTTTGGCTTTTTTTCTGGAAATTTTTGCATGTGTTGGGTGTTTGGCATACGAAGCTCTGTAAGTGCTCGTAGGAGAAAAGCATTACCCAGTTAAGTATTACATAAAGTACAATGTCTATATGAAATTCAAGCCTAATTAATACATCTTTCATTGTATTGTATTGAATACAGCTTTATTATTTCCAATATCAATACCACCTGCAATTTGAATCTGAATTGCAATTCAGCTTCAATAAATTCCACATAAGTTGCGATTCATCTTATGGGTCAATTCAGTTCAGTTAAGCTGACATATGGAGTGTTTGCTGCATTGGTGAGGGGCCCCAGCTTCCTGAGGAAAGTATGTGTGTTTGTGTGTGTGTGTGTGTGTGTGTGTGTGTGTGTGTGTGTGCGGCTGTTCTCCTGATGTCTGCTAGACCATTTTATTAGTTTTGGGGAAGTTCAACTACCTTAAGGATGGTTTGTCCTACACTACCACAAAGTCCTCCACAAGGATTGGGTACTACCCCTGCTGTCCATCCCTGACACACCCCTTCAGTTGCAGTCATCAAGCTTGTTTAGCTTGAGATTATTCAACTAGTGTGCTCTGATTACATCACCATCTGCCATCGCACTGTTCCTTCTGCATCCTGTAATCTGTAGTCTGCTTCATTCCCTGTCGTAGCATTTCATGCCGTTCTATTCCACAATTTCTCGGTGATGATAGGCTATCCTTTGGGACGCCACTGGCATTTGTCCCTAGACCTATTGATTTCTAGTAAAAACAAGTTTTCTGCTGTCATTTTGATGTTTAAAAAGTGTCGTTTAGAACAACACTCACCTCGGAGTGCAGTCCTTATGAAATAAAAGGGAAAAAAAATGTCAAACACACACACACACAATAGAAAAACAAATGAAGACAAAGAGCTGAAAGAGAGATGAAATAAAGAGATAATGAATGAATTCCCAGCATTACCACTGTCTTCATGACCACTGTCAAGTTCACATTTAGGGACCAACTGGTCGTAAAATGACCAGACAACATGATCGTAAAACCACTAAATCACTTCAAAGCAAATGTTGCAGTGTGAAGAGCCTATAGGCCTACTTTCTGCACACATATTCAAACTGTATCTCGTACAGTATATGTATTAATATTTCTATTGAATTGTATTGGATAAGTTTTTCTAGGCTTCATGTTGAATGTGACATCAGAGTTCAATTCTTTGTAAACTAAGCCAATATAACTGAATAGGCCTAATGAAATGAAACAGGGTAAACAGTGGTCGAGTCAAGACTTGGCTTTTATGAATATCCACGCAACAAGGTCAGGAGGAATGAAAGCCAGCAGAGCAGGTCGATGTGACCGACTGTCTCAGGGTGCCTGTTAAATGAGGATGGAAACAAACGCAGTTGTTAGATTTTGCTTTCTGAGTGCAGTTTTAATGCCACAACACTAACAGAAACAATTCAAAAAGACAGATAGGCTGCACTTAAGATGGCTAAAGGCATTGTTAACTCTTCTGATTTACATTTTATACAATCATGGTCATGTCCACGTTAGAGATTAAGTAAACCCATGGACAGTAAAAGAAGGTTAAGATGATCTCGTTTTAGTTGGCTTCCAAGCAATAAATGATGGGATACATTTTGACTGGATGGAACTTTTTTATTGGTCAAAAGGCTGTAATACACAACCAGAAAGCTGTCCAACCAACCTCCATGGTCCAACCAACTCGGCAGGTCGAACCAAACAATTAGCTGAGAATGATGACGTCCAATTAGATGGCCAATTAGATTTAAACACCTTAAGTCACCTTGAACTTCCTGCCTCGTGCACAAAGGAGCAAGTCAAGTTACGTCAGGTTTCACTCAGTTCTTGCTCAAACTTGCCTACAGTATGGTCTATATACTCTGAAGGAAAGATACAACTCAAATGTTCTTTGCAATTCTGTTCCAAGGAAATTTCTCTGATTATTAGCAGTGGATAAATAGTGGATTTAGATAAGATTAGATAAGATTTAGTAAGATTAGTTAACCTAGATTTAAAATAGGCTACATAAATAAATAAACAAGAGTGAAATTCAATTAGGCATGGAATAAAGTTTAAACTGATTACATCAAATTACTTAAAACTATTTGATCATAGTTTGATTTAAATTCAAAATGCTTCTTCAAAAACACATATTTTTGTCATTTAACTCAAACAAAACATTTTCGTCCCTTAAAAGAGTCTCTGTAGACCTGCTGTAAATCTTAATTAACATGATTATTAATTTAAAATTAATTACAAATGTTCTTTTTCTTTTGGTTTAAATATCGACAAAGAGTTGTGATTAATTTGGAGACTGATAAAATGCTGAGACAGATTGATCAGAGGCCATTGGATTTTAGACATTACATTCATTGCCAC
>JAGFZM010002672.1:4152-17774 GCA_017657215.1 Limnothrissa miodon | reverse complement strand
AGAGAGAGAGAGAGAGAGAGAGAGAGAGAGAGAGAGAGAGAGAGAGAATCAGATCTCCCCCCTCTCTATAGCTAGCTTAAGTACATGCATAAGACTCTTTTGACTCCCTTGTCAAGTAGTGTAATGCAGAACAGGGCAACTCCACTTGTATAGATGTGTGTGTGTGTATGTGGACTGCAGGTTAGTGCTTCTCACTTTTCTCTGTTCCTATAAAGGAGCCCAGGTGTGTGTGTGTGTGTGTGTATGTGTGTGTGTGTATAGATGTGTTTAGTGCAGGTAAGTTTTTCTCACCTTTCTCTGTTCGTGTGAAAGAGTCCAGGTATGTGTGTGTATGTATGCGTCAATGCGTGCGTGCGTGTGTGTGTGTGCGTGCGTGCGTGCGTGCGTGTGTGAGTGCATGTGTAATGCAAGTAAATGATTCTCACCTTTCTCTGTTTGTGTGAAGGAGCCCAGATGTGTGTGTGTGTGTGTGTGTATACGTGTGTGTGTGTGTGTGTGCGTGTAGTGCAGGTAAGTGCTTCTCACTTTTCTCTGCTCCTGTGAAGGAGTCATGGGAGAGTGGGCAGGAGGAGGTGCCGGAGGGGAGGTGTCCACTGGAGGAGCCCACTGCACATAACCTCTGGGAGGAGGACGAGGAGGAGGACGAAGACGAGGACGAGAGGGGGGTGGGAAGGAAATCGTCGCCAAGGGAGTTGCGGTGAAGCTCCACGTCCACCACCTGAGAGAGCCAGAGTGAGCAAGAGACAGAGCATCACAAATCACTGCAATGTCACAAGTCAGCCTAGCATGTTTAACACCGTGTCCTAACTGTAAGCAATATGGTGTAAGAAGCTTGTCTCGCTAACTGCATTCCTACAGCATGGGTTTCATTTCAGTACGGCCACAGTTCTTGTATAACTGAGAAACCTTCACCCCCTGAGTGCCAGACTACTGCTAATCATATCTAAGTTCACACAACCTTAAAATGATTAACTGTGCTAATTTTGGCTGCAACCAGACATAAACAGGGGTTAAATTAAAAAAAAATCCTGAGCCTGAACTTTTTGAGTTCTCTCCCCCCGCCCCCCCAATCTGAAAATTACACTGGAGTAGAACTCCGGACCTCTTGATAGGGGTGCTACTGTCAGTTGAGATGTTTAACTTGGATCATTCATTTATACTCATTGGATCATTCATTTATACTCATTCATTTAACTGCTGGGTGTATAGCATCATATTTGTTGGTTACAAATTTGTGAATTATTTTTATTTTCTGTCCTTGTATTCTTTTAACTTTTTTTTTTTTACTTTTTACTCTTTGTATATTATTAATTATACCCTTGGTGTAACTTTTAATCTTATTTGTTTCTTTTCTTACTTTATTTTATCCACTGTTTTATCTTTGTAAAGCACATTGAACTGCCTACTTTGTGTATGAAATGCGCTATAAAAATAAACTTATAGGCCTAACTAAACTATAAAAAAAACCCTTAGTTTTATTAAAAAAGTATGCTGCATTCTTTTAAATGTAGACTATATGCTGAAAGAATAGCCTATAACCAGTCTGCTGCATCTTTTGAGACAATATAGTTAACTATATTACAGTATTAAGTGGCTTATATTAGAGATAATTTTAACCATTTTTAAGTTTAGGCCTACACCAAAATTATATAGGCCTACCAAGTCATGGAGCAAAGTAAATCCTTTAGAGAGAACACAATGTGGGCTAACCTGCTAATGTGAGTATTTAAGTATTTCCACTATCACAGGTAGGCTATTGCTGCTAATGTTGTCATGTTCATTCTCGGCGGTGAACTATTGCAGAAACGTCAGCTTCTGCTCATAGGGACGCCTGCTTTCGCTTCATTTTACGCTTTCTTTCCGTAACGTTAAGTCTCACTTTCCATTGCCAAGCCAGCCTCCCGGCCTCGACACCAGAAGTGATAACTTTTGTGGCTGTTCGTTGTTTTTAGGTTCCGTTGGGTGAAGGTAATTAAGTGACGTTGATGGGTGATTTAATGCTTTCAAAAGTTTTTGACACTAATTTGCCCATGGGCTAGGAGAACATACAACCATTCAGTAACGTTTGTTGAGTGATTGGATTGTTTCAGAATTTTTTTAAATAGGCACCGTATCTTTGCCCAAGTTTTATTGGTTATTCACAAACCCAATATCTTTTAAGATGGTTATACCGCGTATCATGTAGACTAGGCTTCAGCACTGGTGTCTAACATACCGTATTGCAAGGACCCGCCCTTCTCTGCTTCTTATAGATTTGTAACGTTAGTTAAAGTTGCGTTTCTCTCATATGATTGGTAGGTGAAATAAATTGGCTCGAAAATATTAAACTGCATGCGCAGGCTCTAAAACATTTCCCCCCCCCTCACGGCCGCACGCCGGAGATCCGGCATGGTGCCGGGATACTTTAAGCCCTGCATAAATGCATTTCAAAGCATTTGACAGATTGTACTACATCAAATTTTTCTAAGCCACTCCAACCAATCCCTGTACGGTAATTGACCCTTTAACTAACTCACTGAGCTCTGAGGGCAGCTTGACTGAGCTCTGTGCTGGGGGAGGCCAGTCTTGCGTCAGCTCTGCTCTGGGTCAAGGTCAAAGGGCGTTGACGTGGAATCGCACATAGACCCAGAGACCCGGGGAAGAGGTGACAGTCATCATGATCAGATGCCATCCAGACGGCTACAATAACAGCTAGTGACGGGGGGAGAGTGTAACCCCCTGCTCCGCCCCGCCTCCCCCAAAAAGGTTTCAGCTTTAGTCAGCAGTGGTGGACAACATCTCCATCATAACAACCGTGTGTCACTCAAATGATTTTCCAGGTTCTGCAAGACGTGTGAGAGGACATCAGACCGATATAGAGGGCAGGCAATTTACATCTCATGTCTAACGTTGTGTTTAGGTCTCCTTTTACCTTTTTCTGCTACTCACACTTGCATTCAAACATACTTGTACACACACACACACACACACACACACACACACACACAGCAGCAGCATATGATGTGCCTTACCGTCTCAGCTCCAAGGGTTTGTAATCCTGTATAGGTTCGATCAAGCTGGGGGGCAGAATACCCAGGAGAGGAGAGAGACAGATAAACAGTGAGACAGTGAAACAGACAGTGAGACAGTGAGACAGACAGTGAGACAGACAGTGAGACAGACAGTGAGACAAACAAAGAATGAGAACTACAATAATTTCTGGTGGCACCTACACTTTACGTGCACTAGTTCCCTATGGGTAAAAATAGGACATCATAATTATGAATAATAATTTATAAAGCAAAAAACATTTGTGTTTATTTATAGATCACAGTGAGTCAGCGGCTAGGTAGTGGTCCTGTGTGTATGTGTGTCTGGTGGGGCTGAGTGCCGGTACGGGGATTCAGCTGACCTTTAGGTGGTGGATGATGTCAATACGTTTGTTCCGCGTGTCCTTGAAGTGGATCTGAATGCGGACAGGGAACTCCCCCCAACCACGGCGGGTCAGGTGGAACGGGGGCTCACTAAGATCCACACACACACACACAAACACACACACTTTTTAGCATTTCATTAAGGCTGTCTCAACTCATCACAACACATACTGGCCTTCGACTCTTTCAAATAAAGGGCTATATGAAAGCAACAGCTATGAAGGGGGGTGTCAATTAACACTACTCCTCCCCATGAAGAAGGAGTACCCAAGAGTACCAGTGGGAAGGGAAAACTCCCTACTAAGGAAGAAACTTAAAGGAATTATCCGGAGTGAAACAACACGTAGCTCTGTTGATTCACGTTGCTAAGTGCTATCCATAGGTATAAGAACGACAGATTTTCATGCACGGTAGACCGAGTAACGAAACGGCAGCCAGCGCTAAATGATTAGGGCATGTCAGTTTCATTTTCATATGCCCAATATGCTTAGCGTTAGCGGCCAGTTCGTGAATTCGGTCTACGTTGTACCTACTGCTGTCATTCTGATACCTATAGACACCATTCGACAGCCTCAGTCAACAAAGCTACGGGTTGATTCACTCCAGAAAATCCCTTTAAGGGAGATCTACGACTCAAGAGATCTTATTCCGTTTTAAGGCTTTTTATAATAAACAACTCAAAAGTCTATGCCAACACCGGTTGCCCAATCTACAATGAACTCAATGATCCTGTGCAATGTTGAGCTAAAGCCACTGCCACAACCTGCCACTAGAGGGCTCAAGTGAGTGGTTTCTTATGTTGAGAATAACAAGGAAAGAGTTGGCGCTCAGTGTTTATCCCCCCGGGGGAAGAGCACACATGAAACCCATACGCTCTCATGAGGCAATCAGAGAATGTGGGGCAACCTGAACTCAGCTTCCTGTTCATTCACTGTACGTGTGTCTCAACACAGGAGTCAATGGGTTTTCCCTGTTTTAATATTTTTTAAGACACAGATCCTTCAAAATCCAGCAGCACAGGGAATTTCCACAAGGAACAAGTAAGAAAATAATGACACCCTTATTTTATCTAACATCCATGCGGGTTTGAAACACACACACACACAGACACATTTAGTACACACCTTACTTCCACCAGGTCGTTGGGCTTATAGCTGGGATGCAAAAAGAACCAGACCTTACGCACAAAGTGGTCAATACTCGGTTCCTTCTTGGAGCCCCTGACATAGACCATCCACTTATGAGTGGACTGGTCATTCTCCTCTCGCTTGTCAGGAGCTATGTACCTGTATGAAAGGAGGATAGGAGAGAGAGAGAGAGAGAGAGAGAGAGAGAGAGAGAAAATAAAAAGATTTCAAAGAGAGAATGGAATGTTGAGTGAGGCAGTAAAGAGTTAGGGAGGAGGGAGGGATATGTGTTCAGGTGTACTTTCAGAGTGCCAACAATTAGTAATCAAGTTGCTTGCTTTCCTCTGAATTTCAAGTCAAGTCCGAGTTAGAAGGGGAAAAAAAACCTACATGTCAACACAAGAACGTAGAGTAGGCCTACAGCTATATTAGAAGGGCATGCTTCTTCTCTGCTAAGAGAGAATAAAGACACTGTTTGCAGAGGGATGGACTAACAGCAACACTAATGGCATGCACAAAATGGAACAGAATAAAAAGATTTCTGTGAGGTATCAGAAATTTCGTTTAAAGGAATCGGAAGTATCTAAGCACCAGGTGATAACCAAGTTATTACCTGCAAATTGACTAGTTGTGTTCAATTAACTACTACAATTATTCATTGATTTCACCTTAAAAACTTTCAAATGTAGGCTAAGGCCCTGTCCCATTTCTATCACTTCCCTTCGTTTTTGGCCCTAGCACTCGGTTTTGCGCGTTCATGTGTAAGGGTGGTGTGTCCCAATACTTTTAATACCTAGGGGAAGTGCTGTTCCACCCTGAATGAACAAAAAGAAAGATGGCATCTGCCTCTGACAAAGAACTGCACAAATTAAAGTATATTTTTACAATTATGCCAAAAAAAATATGTTAGCATATCTTAGTTTGACATAAATACATTTGGATTTCATACAGTTTTGTTACAATATGAATACTGCAAAATACGTTATTTTGCGTCAAAGTAGGAAAAATATGCATGATGGCTTTTAACAAGATCAAGGTTTATCGAGCCCTGCATTTACATCTGTGTGGATAAATTGCCACGATAACTAATGTTAAAGCAGCACAGTCGGGACAACATTATGCATTTGCCTGTTTACTGTACTTGTTTGTCCTGTAGTTCATGATTTGCACTGCATGAAAAGTGGGATTTCCAGCAGTAAACGGGACTGTAGACTGTAGCAACTTGTGGGCTTATATGTTTCAGGGACTGTGGAGCAGACCAAAGCCCAATATGTAGGGACTGCAAACACTTCTCACAAAGGGTGCTTCACTTTAGAGGGCACTCGAAACCAAGTGCTAGTGTTAAGTGAGGAGAAATGGGACTGGGCTTTACTTTCTTCCATTAAACAGCAAACAAAATATATTTGCCATGTAAACAAAATGCAAGAATAATTTTACCAATAACCAACAGTACTACTAATAAAAAAATACTCTACTAATCAAAAATGACAATCTTTAGACACAGTCCTCATCAGCACAATTCAACTATATCTACATGCAACAACTTCATCTGAAAAAAGTCAGGCTTAAATCATACCACTCTATCACCCACTCATTCTAAGCGTAATTCTACAGAATTCTGCAAGTCACAAAACCACTTCCTTGGGGCAGGCAACTGAGATTCCAATTGTATAACGTCACAGCCCCTTGGAGCTGTGTCATTAAATCACACACACACACACACACACACAGATGAGTGATGAGAGATGTAAACGGCACTTACTTGGACACGTTCCCGACAACAATAGTCTTCTTGACGTACAGCCTCGAAGCCTCCTCACCGGTGGTGTGATAGGTGACGTGCTGATCCACCAGGGCGGACGATGGCACTCCAAACGTGTCCTGCAGGGACAAGAAAAATCACCTAACAAAAGCCCAAAAATTCTGGCCTGGATTCCATTCAATCAGGCCCTCTCAGTCATGATGCTAGGTAACCATGGAGACCAAGGAGGTATACTGTTCTACAAAGCAGGGTTACAGAGAAAACCCTGATCTAAACAACATTTTGGGACAAAAGATGCACAGTGCCGTTTTCTTTTGGAAATCAGGGATTACTCCTAACGTTACGCCAGTTATCTGGTAATACTGTCTAGACCCCCGGGCATCATAAATATGTTTCACATGCTCTGTATCTGCATGCAAACCAGTGGACTACTGTTTGTCCCTGGTCTGAATACCCGACTAACTCTTTAGGTATGGTTTGGCTAACCAGAACTACAAGGTTTTCCCTGGGCCGTGGCTCATGTTTTGGATGGTTTGTGTCAGAGTGTCCCTGCAACACCCAGCCACCAAACCAAGCAAATCACAAACAAGAGACAACAAACAGGCAAAACGTATAAACCTTAAGCAAGAGTGACAATAACTCTGCGATAACAATACTAGCCTCAATTTAGCATGTCAGTCATTTGTCCCCTGACTGGTTTTATGACAATAGCCCGCACAGAAAACTCTTTACTTTGAGGTAGGGGTGGGCGATATAGTCTAAAATTTATATTACGATATATTTTGAACCATAGACGGTAGATGATATATATCACGGTATAATTTGGTATGTAATTTACAGCATAACAGTTTCTTAATGGTTACCATAGCATAAAGTCAATATGTACAACAGTTGTTTAGTCATCGTTCGGAGGTGTTTATATTGGACTCTCAAATTCACACAGAAGTAAACTGGTAAGCTGCATTTGTGTCAGGCAGTAGCTGTTCAATTTATAGGCTCTTACACAGTTTCGTTGTAAGAATGAAAAGGTGCTATCAATAAGGTGAAGCTACAGGTCAACATTTTTTCACATGGTTGTGGAGACGCAATGAGCCCATCACGGTATGCCGATATGACCCAAAATCTCTATCATTGGCCAAATGCATATTGCATACCGTATATATCGTCTATATTGCCCACCCCTACTTTGAGGTGATCTTTTCTTGTCTGACTGTACTCAAAACTGTTCAAAGCTGCGCAAAAACATTTGGACAAAACAGCTCAAAACGGTTTTACTCTCTGTGCGCACAGCTTTGACTCATGAGACTCCTGGTTAATGTGTAGGAGTACTGCTAATGGCAAAACTGTTGCCTTTCTCCATCATTCTATAACCTTCATATAGCCATTCTCATCTCTAAGCAGCCCTTGTACTTTTTTTTCCTCCTCATCCTACACCCCTCTCTTTTTTTTAAGCACAATAGACAGATTTTTACACTGATAAAAAAAATATGCAATAAGTATGCGACAACAAAAATCCTTGATTCCTTCTTGACACTGAATAACAGCCTACCTTCCCCGTATTGCGACCCGGCCGTCGCTCCCCTCGACCCCCCGCCTCCCTCCACGCTCCGTCTCTCTCTCGTTCGCCATTGCCACCGTCGGTGTGCTGGCCCAGCGACTCGCTCTCTGAGGGCCCCAGAGAGGCAGCCTCTGAGCCCTGGTTGAGGGGCGAAGAGGAGCGAGAGGGGGACTCCAGGAAGCGTTTGATGGCTGGGTGGTTCAGCACCAAAGCGTCACTTTTTGATGCCTGTTGTAAATAAACAGAAACAAGCTATTCTTTATAACTCGAAAAACATGACTGGGAAATAAAGGCATCCAACACAGTGAAGATATGCAACTATAAAGCACATACTGAAATTGATTCATGAAAAATCCTGAAGGAATGTGCTTCAAAGGGGGGAAAATAACAATAAATTTAACATTTTTGGTTAAATGTGCACCCTTTTTTAGTTGTGTCTGGTGACTAAGTCTGCTGAAGTGCATGACACCTAGAAAGAGCTGAAGCAGTTTGAAAAAAAAAGAGAGAGGTCTAAAATTCCAATACCAGAGATGTAAGAAGCTCTTAGTTTTAGATTGTTTTAGGATGTGATTGTTGTGATTGAATTGTTATGCCAATAATTTTGCTCAGTATGATTTTTAGGCTCAGTTTTGTGCGTTGTTCCAAAGCACATTAAGGCAATAAACATGTGTATACAAAAAACACGTCATTTAATATGTTTCTGGGAGAAATGGTGCATTTTCTGGATTTTTCCTGTGAATTGCTATGTTTGAATACCTCTTGAACCTTAGGCTGCCCAGCACTGGCATAGTAGTTGGCCACAATGCAGGCTCTCAGCTTGTCCATCATCCGCCGAGCTTCATTGAGACGCTATGGAAAAATAGGCAGTAGTTAAAATGTGTTTCGCCAGTTTTTCATAGCTCCTAGATATACATATATATATCAAAGCTCTGGGGAGGATGGTCCTTACTTGGCCAATGACTTCAATTTCATGTTCTTTATTCTTCATCTCCAGCGAAAACTGCTCACGGATGATGGCTTCAATTTTCTGCACAGTTGCCTCCCGCGCTAAGACATTTGAAAGTAGTAAGAGACACAAATCCATGTTGCAACTTCAGTTTACTTTTTTTTATCTATAAAATACCTCAAATCTATGTTTAATGGTCACTAATAACAAATGCAAGGTGATTACCATTCTGTTCCAAGATTTTGTTTCTTTTATTCTCATGAACTTCTGACACTTCCTCATAATCCGGGTCATTGTCTTCTATTTTCCTCTTGATTCCAGACATGGTTGTTTGGTCAACTGCAACAGCAGTTTAAATTCTGTCAAATTTCAGGGAGAAAAAAAAGCCTACCGCTTGTTTATCAATAATAAAACAAAGATCACATTCTAACCGTAGTATTCTGCATGATGGTAAAGTTTATTCATTTATGTATTTAAGTTGAGTGTTGTTTATAGCAACATATGGTAATAGTACAAGAATTAAATAGATGCAAATGACTTGAACATATAGGCCTAATCACTGTAACAAGTTCTGTAAAAGTTTGCATTGGATAAGGGTATGAACACAGTATTGTTCAACAGGGAATTGCTGAATAATTCCAAACAAACTTGCCATCATAAAAAATATACAGAGATATTTGCCTTCATAACCCCACCCATAAATGATGTTGCCCCCCTTTGGCTCATGGTCTGGGGTTCTTGTAAATGGCCATAGCAAGCAAGTTGAAACTGAATTTTCTAAATGTCAAAACGTCTGTAAACGGACTTGATTTGTCAAAGTCTGCCCTGCTAACCGGTAACGTTAACTTGAGAACAACTGAAAGCGTATCCATGTGGTCCACTAACATTAACATAACGTTAATGTTAATGCACTTGGACAAAATGTTGACCTTTTTGATCTTTTGATTTGATTTGTTTTGTTTTGGGAATCTACGTAGCCAACTGACTATCGTTAAGAAGTATTTAATTATGACCATAACAATAGCGTTACTTAGAAATTGACTGCACCAAGAATAACGTTAAAAAGCACCCAACTGCACTTGCTTTGAAATCCAAATGTGCTGGGTAATGACCAGATTCAAGTTCATTAACAAGCAGACATACTGAAGTGCTTCACGTTAAAGCATCCCTTCACTGGACAAAGCTAAAAGAAATTGGCTTAGCACAACGTGATTTGAGCTAGCATTAGCATCAAACACGCTGTCTGCGATGTTAGCTGTTAGCTTACTCAATGGATAAATCGCGTTATATCCGTTGTAGCTAACACTTTTCACCGGCAAAAGCCTTTGGCCTGATTACGCTAATGATGTTTTGGTCGCCTGGCAAATTATTGTGACAGTTGATAAACATGGACAGTTGGTAATCATTCATAGATTTTAGTTGCTGTCTTGTGTGGAGTAATACATTATCTCTCAAGCGATTAGATACGGTTCAACCAGTAACGGCAAAATGAAACAATTGCAGCTGCTAGTTAGCAAGCTGGATAGCCACATTCCACACAAAATCTCACCCTACCTCTCTCTCACCATAGACGGGCTGCAAGACGCTAGACCAGCGAGAACGGTTTGCATGGACGTGATATGGATGAAAGTGAAAGAAACGGACGATGAAATTGTGTCGTTCTGCAGGGTGTTAACTATTGTATGAGAGCTAATGGACCTCGGTGCATACGTGCTATCGGGGGCACTGCTCCACAAGGCTTACACTATTGCAGCTACAGTTCTAGCTAACGCCATAAAGCCAGACGCGAAACACTTAGGCCTTGCGGTTCCAAACTGCACCACCAGGTGGTGGTAAAATGTCTTTTGAGAAGACTGCAGTTGAGCCATGGTTGGGTGTTTTTTTAGGCTTTCAGGCTATAACTAATTAACTAACTCATTGAATGAGACACTACATATTAATAGTGTACACAGATTAGTGCTCACACCTCTTCTACCTGAGACCATGACCAGGTATTGAGGACAGTGGCAGAGTTTCTCTTCAAGAACTGTACCCCCACCAACACAGTTAATTTCCTTTGCAAAGACTGAAGAAAGCCCAAAACCACACATTGAGCCTTGAGTCAAAACACACTTTTTTTTGCCTTTGGGGGTGGGCTCATTAATATGATGTGAAATTAACTACTGTAGCATGTCAATCAGTATGGTAGCTCATTTAGTGAATATTAGTTTGAATAAACTTGAATGGAATTCAATTTGAATGGAATACAATGAACAGTAGGCTATATGTTTCACACTAGTCAGATAACTGCATTTTATGGCAAGGTCACAGTTACAGGTTACAGGTTTAAAAAGAATTCCAATGCCTGTATTAGCCAAAATTGACAAATAATTGTTATACGTGTTGAACACATAATTGTGAAAAAAAATCTAACTTCTAAACTACTGTTCCTTTTTTGGCTTTTTTTCTGGAAATTTTTGCATGTGTTGGGTGTTTGGCATACGAAGCTCTGTAAGTGCTCGTAGGAGAAAAGCATTACCCAGTTAAGTATTACATAAAGTACAATGTCTATATGAAATTCAAGCCTAATTAATACATCTTTCATTGTATTGTATTGAATAAAGCTTTATTATTTCCAATATCAATACCACCTGCAATTTGAATCTGAATTGCAATTCAGCTTCAATAAATTCCACATAAGTTGCGATTCATCTTATGGGTCAATTCAGTTCAGTTAAGCTGACATATGGAGTGTTTGCTGCATTGGTGAGGGGCCCCAGCTTCCTGAGGAAAGTATGTGTGTTTGTGTGTGTGTGTGTGTGTGTGTGTGTGTGTGCGCGCGGCTGTTCTCCTGATGTCTGCTAGACCATTTTATTAGTTTTGGGGAAGTTCAACTACCTTAAGGATGGTTTGTCCTACACTACCACAAAGTCCTCCACAAGGATTGGGTACTACCCCTGCTGTCCATCCTTGACACACCCCTTCAGTTGCAGTCATCAAGCTTGTTTAGCTTGAGATTATTCAACTAGTATGCTCTGATTACATCACCATCTGCCATCGCACTGTTCCTTCTGCATCCTGTAATCTGTAGTCTGCTTCATTCCCTGTCGTAGCATTTCATGCCGTTCTATTCCACAATTTCTCGTTGATGATAGGCTATCCTTTGGGACGCCACTGGCATTTGTCCCTAGACCTATTGGTTTCTAGTAAAAACAAGTTTTCTGCTGTCATTTTGATGTTTAAAAAGTGTCGTATGGAACAACACTCAGCTCGGAGTGCAGTCCTTATGAAATAAAAGGGAAAAAAACACACACACACAATAGAAAAACAAATGAAGACAAAGAGCTGAAAGAGAGATGAAATAAAGAGATAATGAATGAATTCCCAGCATTACCACTGTCTTCATGACCACTGTCAAGTTCACATTTAGGGACCAACTGGTCGTAAAATGACCAGACAACATGATCGTAAAACCACTAAATCACTTCAAAGCAAATGTTGCAGTGTGAAGAGCCTATAGGCCTACTTTCTGCACACATATTCAAACTGTATCTGTCGTACAGTATATGTAATAATATTTCTATTGAACTGTATTGAATAAGTTTTTCTAGGCTTCATGTTGAATGTGACATCAGAGTTCAATTCTTTGTAAACTAAGCCAATATAACTGAATAGGCCTAATGAAATGAAACAGGGTAAACAGTGGTCGAGCCAAGACTTGGCTTTTATGAATATCCACGCAACAAGGTCAGGAGGAATGAAAGCCAGCAGAGCAGGTCGATGTGACCGACTGTCTCAGGGTGCCTGTTAAATGAGGATGGAAACAAACGCAGTAGTTAGATTTTGCTTTCTGAGTGCAGTTTTAATGCCACAACACTAACAGAAACATTACAAAAAGACAGATAGGCTGCACTTAAGATGGCTAAAGGCATTGTTAACTCATCTGATTTACATTTTATACAATCATGGTCATGTCCACGTTAGAGATTAAGTAAACCCATGGACAGTAAAAGAAGGTTAAGATGATCTCGTTTTAGTTGGCTTCCAAGCAATAAATGATGGGATACATTTTGACTGGATGGAACTTTTTTATTGGTCAAAAGGCTGTAATACACAACCAGAAAGCTGTCCAACCCTAATACCTCCATGGTCCAACCAACTCGGCAGGTCGAACCAAACAATTAGCTGAGAATCATGACGTCCAATTAGATGGCCAATTAGATTTAAACACCTTAAGTCACCTTGAACTTCCTGCCTCGTGCACAAAGGAGCAAGTCAAGTTACGTCAGGTTTCACTCAGTTCTTGCTCAAACTTGCCTACAGTATGGTCTATATACTCTGAAGGAAAAATACAACTCAAATGTTCCTTGCAATTCTGTTCCAAGGAAATTTCTCTGATTATTAGCAGTGGATAAATAGTGGATTTAGATAAGATTAGATAAGATTTAGTAAGATTAGTTAACCTAGATTTAAAATAGGCTACATAAATAAATAAACAAGAGTGAAATTCAATTAGGCATGGAATAAAGTTTAAACTGATTACATCAAATTACTTAAAACTATTTGATCATAGTTTGATTTAAATTCAAAATGCTTCTTCAAAAACACATATTTTAGTCATTTAACTCAAACAAAACATTTTCGTCCCTTAAAAAAGTCTCTGTAGACCTGCTGTAAATCTCAATTAACATGATTATTAATTTAAAATTAATTACAAATGTTCTTTTTCTTTTGGTTTAAATATCGACAAAGAGTTGTGATTAATTTGGAGACTGATAAAATGCTGAGACAGATTGATCAGAGGCCATTGGATTTTAGACATTACATTCATTGCCAC
>JAGFZM010002670.1:75073-77781 GCA_017657215.1 Limnothrissa miodon | reverse complement strand
GAGAGAGAGAGAGAGAGAGAGAGAGAGAGAGAGAGAGAGAGAGAGAGGGGGTGTCTAAATGTGATCTCTACATCTGAGCTGAGTTGACATTGTGAGTGTGTGTGGGAGACTTTGACTGAATTCAGTTATGCACTGCTTTACTGTGTGTTGAACTCATGTAAATGTGATTCGGCGATTCACTCAGCAGACAGCACCTACTGACTCAACTCTCAACACACTCAACCACCAGCAGAAGATCAAACAATATATATATATACTTTTTACATTGCATAAAAAATATACCACAGTATATATATACCACAAATATACCACACTAAATCAACTAGAAAATCTGAGACAAAAACAAAATGAATATGACATTTAGCATTTTGTTTAATATGAAATTTTGTTTTCATAAATAATATGCATTTAACAAATATAGTAAAAATCAAATATTTCAGAATTCCGGGTATCCATTCCAAGGCAATTCTATTGTGATTGTCTCTATTAAAATATATTTGATTTTTTTTTTTTTTAAATAAAAGAAATAAAACAAGAAATCTATTTCCCAATATTTTCATGCTAATGTAGTTTGCTAATAAATAAACTAATTTATTTTTTAGTGATCAGCACTTTAGGTAAATAGCTCCATTCAAATCAGGCAGAAAAGGCACCACTGGGTTAAGTTGTGACATTTCACAAATGAAGCCCAAATTAAAAATCCAGGCCTTTCCCAAATGTCACTCACTTTCCCCTTTACAGGTCTGTGTTTACCACAAACAAACCATGGGGCCAAAACACTGGGGGCTGCGTGGGGTGCTAAGCTGTGTTTTCCTACTGCAAACAGGTGCTTTCCAGGTAACAGCTATGAGTGACACACACACACACACACACACACACACACAGACACAGTACTACTAGAAGATGTTTGTGTGTGTGTGTGTGTGTGTGTGTGTGCCTTGAATGATGCAGGGTGCTCAAGTGTGAGCTGGAGAGCTAGTAATCTCTCCCTCACATCTTGTTTTCAAGGTGTTGCAGAAAACAGAGTTCTCACACACACTGACAGAGACACACACATAAACACCCACCCACACCCACCCACACACACACACACACCTCCAAGGCTTTTTTTTTCTCTCAGCTCACCTTTTCCTCCTTCATTCAAGCGCAGCCACTTACCATAAGAAAGGAGGACCTGTGGAACTAATCCTTTGCAAATCTTTTCAGCTCTCTCTCCCTCTCTTTTTCCCTCTCTTTCTTTTCTCCCTCCATTTCTCTCCTTCCTTTTTGCCCTGTATACCTTCAGGCTATGCAGGAGAGGAGTGAAGTAGAAAATGCTGCATTTGCATCCTAAAACTGTACAAACTGTGAATGAGCTCCTTTTAGCTGCAAATGCCAAGCCATCATCATTTCCACAGGTGAAAGAGCTAAAGAGCTCAAGTCTTATTCATGGCTAATGAGGAAGAGGGGGTGTCACTGTGTCAGTGTGTGTGTGTATGTATGTGTGTGGAAGGGTGGTGGTGGGGAAGGGGGGTGTTGACACAACAGGTCACCCACTGCATTTTGACCTGGCAGAGAGCATCAGCTGGGTCTGATGCCATGGCAAACTGCATTTCAGATTAGACGTGACTGCCAATAAGGCACTGGCATGAGCATGGTTAAGGATTCACACCCGTTTGTACTCATTCTAGGATGCACACACAGACACACACACACATACACACACACACACACACACCCTCCCACACACACATGGGCAAATGCGACTTACTAAACCCTGACCCAGGTAATCCCTGCCCCCTCACTCTAAATATAACCCAGTAAGTGGCCAGGAGCTCCACAACCCAACTTAGAAAGTGTGTTTGGTGTGTGTGTGTGTGGGTGTGTTTGGTGTGTGTGAGTGTGTGTGTGCGAGCGTGCAGTACGACTGTAGTACTCCAGTGTTTACTGACAGACTGGTGTACAGTGGGGGGGAGAGACTGACATAATCTTTAATCAGATGTTTGTCTCCAGCGTCACAGTGAACACAAACCAGTTCAAAACACACATGCATAAAACACAATTGAACAGCCAATTAAATGCCATATCTAATCGAATGCAATGTAATCCCTATTATTAAATACAACTAAATGTTTGTGAGTATTTACAAATACATATGTCAACATATACAGTATGTGTTTGGGCTCAGAATGAAGTCAGGAGGAAGTGTCAGTTGTTCTGTCAATAAACATATAGTGTGGGGTTATTAAAGTTGACTGTAATAATATCCATGGCAGTTCCACAAAACCCACAAAGCAAAACAAAGCCATCCAAAGCCTGTGGTGCCAAGCCAACAGCCAACAGCCTTCGTAAACATGCCATATGGCAAGCATTAAAAATGAACCCTCACTATAAGATAGAGCACGAGCCACTTAAACACATGTCTCTCTCTCTCTCTCTCTCTCTCTCTCTCTCTCTCACACACACACACACACACACACACACGTACACACAGTATTTCTGATTTGTCACCTGTACTCTTCAAATTGGGTGCTTTTGGGTTTGTGTGTCACAGCAGCTGTAGCCCTCACTAGCCGCCCATTCTCTTTCATCTCTGTGGCCATACAAGCCCCAACTCACGCCAAGATAGCAGCACTGTCAGCTTACCACACACACACACGCACACACACACACACACACACAGACATATACAATAAAAAATGACAATGAAGCACATTTCACAATGTATA
>JAGFZM010002670.1:70073-72573 GCA_017657215.1 Limnothrissa miodon | reverse complement strand
TTAGATGTGGTCAAAGGAAAAAAGATGTGAATCAGTCAATAGCCAGGTTGGTCAATGTTACCAAGTAAGTATAGGAAAAATAAAATAAAATGCAAGAGAAAATTTGACACAGCATACGCCAAATAATGAACGCTAAATAACACTAATTAAATGGGGCACATTAACTCAATTCCATTAACTAATTTCTACGCTATTCAGTTAGTGGTACATTAGTTACTGGTTTGTTACATATTTTACACAAAATATTCATGCTTTCAGCTTATGCTACCTTATGTTAAATAATTTGGGGCACAGAAAAATAGACCTGAATTTTCTACCTACTGCACCAGGCAGCCATGAACAACAGGGTTGTGTAGGGGTTGATTGAATCTGGACTATTGGCCATTTATTGTCATGGCGGAATTAATTTTCAGAGTTTTCAAAGAATATTATGCAAATTTACAGCAATTTAGTTTGAATTTTCCACTCCTTCCCAAGCCTAATCCCGACTATCTTGCCTAATCAGAACAAACATCTATGAGTAGACCAAGTGCAAGTCCCCAGCCCCTCTTTGGATGTGGGCAGATTCATGTATAAACTCACCACTGTAACACATCTTGTGGCAAAATGGCAAAGTGGCAAATAGCGGATGGTTCACATTTCAACCACGCACATTAACCATTACATGAAAGGCAAATTCACATCAGATCCATTATTTCACATACACTGAAGGGATTTGCCTCAGGTTGATGGTGTCATTGCACATATGAAATTGAATGCATATCATTCTAGTTGCAGTTGTGAAAATCATTCTGAAGATGTTTTCAACTCTGCTGTATGGCATAAAATGCTTAATAAAATTTTTAGAATTTGCTGACATAATTTAGTGCATTTAAGTGCATTTTGTTGGACTGTCAGCCTCTACATTTTCCCCCTTGATGTCTATGATAAGGTAAAGATGAAATGAGGGATTCCTATATATTTAATCGCACTGGGCCCACCAAAAATCCCCCTTGTGTTTTTGAGTAAACAACACTCTCATTAGGATGCTAATTTTCCCAGCAGGAATATGAAAAAGTTGCACAAAATACACTTCATTTGGAGGTAGAGAAAAAAAGCCTCGCTTCTCCCTCGTCTGAAAAGATTTAATTACCCTGCTGATATCCCCGTACTCGAAAAACACCAGCAGTTAGCCACAGCGGCATGCACACACACACACACACACACACACACACACACACACACACACACACATGTAGAAAAGGAGAGAGAGAAAAAGCTGCCAACACACATTCAAATACACACACTCCCACACAGACATCAATAAACGATGCTCACGTGTGCACACACACATAAAAACCCTTCCACACAAACACACACACACACACACACACACACACACACACAGGCTCAGCACACCCATGTTTAACACGCCTGCTCTGTTGTCGAAACACACAGCGCCTGAAGATAACACTGACCCCTCGCTAGCACCGAGCACCCCTCTCCTGTCACCCACCGCTCTGGCTTCAAAAAAAACTCATCCCTCTCTCTCTTTCTCTCTCCCTCCCTCTCTCTTATCCCCCTGGCGCTGAAGGACGCGGCAGACAGGTGACCGTAAACAATTAATCAACATTGTGACACCTCTGCATCTGCCAGGCCCAACACAGGGAGAGGAGTGGAGAGGAGCGGAGTGAGGAGAGCAGGGGAGGGGAGGGAGGGGAGGAGTAGAGTGGGGAACTGTCACCGCCGTCTCAGGCCCGGGCTCCTAGGCCTGCCGTGTGCCGTGTGTCGGCGAGGGGACAATTATGTGCAGATGTTTATTTATTTCTCTTTTTTCATGAGGGGCCCCTGCACTGCCGTCACGTTAGTGTGTTGCTCAACTGTAAAAGTGATGCCTGCAACATCTGCACTCTGCTGGGAAGTGGGTGAGGTTGCGTGCATGTTAGTGAGTTAGTGTCTGTGTGTGTTTGTGTATGTGTGTGTGTGTGTGTATGTGTGTGTATTTGTGTGTGTGTGTGTGTGTGTGGGTGTGTGTGTGTGTGTGAGTGTATGTGCGATATTGAGCTGTGGGAAGGTTATATGAATGCTGTTCCTATGTGTGTCTGTCTGTATGTGTGTGGACAGTAAGTGGTGTAATGTGCGGCATTTTGATGAATTAACAACACAAACTTTAAAATCAAGCAAGCCCAATAAACCCTGCCAATAACAGTAATAGTCCTGAAGGAAATCCTCTGCGAGTCTTTTCCATAAGCTCAAGAGTCGCTCGTATGGAAACTTCCTCTTTAAACTCCTAGAGGCGTGGAGGAGAGGAAAAGTCTGATTTTTTTGCGTGATGCTCAATTGACTTTAAAGAGGGGTAAATTTTTGCCAACCAACATTCCAGTGACACCATTATGCTAACTCTGGCTGTTGTGTCAGTGCTGGACACAGCTTACATAAAACAGAGTGGCAATCAAGTGGCTTCTCCTGGTAGTGAAAACACAAAAAAGGAAATAATTCAATTAACAAATAATTATCAACT
>JAGFZM010002670.1:45073-65073 GCA_017657215.1 Limnothrissa miodon | reverse complement strand
TTAAACATTATAAAGTCCTATTCCCAGTGATGCACTGTCTAGTACAGAATAGAGCCTGTTGGTGTTATTTTATTTTATTTTTATTTTTTTTGTGCATCTCATGAATTACATCCTTAGGCTATGAATACATTCTTATAAGTGCTACCCACAATAACAAAGACCTACTTTAAGTAGACCATACAAATACATTCATCAAGTGAAATGATGTGTGTGTATATGTGTGTGTTCTGTGTCTGTGACTGGGAATACCCTCTAGAATTAGTGTAAGACTGACAGACACAGAAAGGGGGGGGGGGTGGCTGGAGCAAAAAAGAGGGACAGAGAGAAAAACAAACATCCCACAATTGATTTGACCCCAGCATGGCTCAGACAGTCTCTCTCTCTCTCTTCAGACACTTGTCCTCCACACTGGTTCTCTGTGAGAAAAAGACGACCCAAAGGCCAGAGAGGGCCAGAGGAGCCAGTCAAAGATAGGCTGGAGATGGGGCTGGGCCTGGAGATGGAGATGGGGCTGGAACTGGGGCTGTGGCTGGAGACAAGGTAGGGTAGAGCAGGGATGAAGGTGGGGGGCTTCCTGTGGATTTTCTCCACAGGTCTGTGTGTGGTGGAGATGTGAATGCTGTTTGTTGTTCTGCTGTTCTGACACCTTGCACCCTTCTGTGCTGTTGTCCACTTTTCTGGAAGAGGGGTGGCAGGAAGAAGGGAGGAGAAGGGGGGGGGGGGGGGGGTCGACTACCTTATTATTTGGATAAAGATAATTGGCACCACCCTCCTGATTCTACTGACCGCTTGCATGTCATTATTTCCCCCTCTTGTTGTTTTCACTCATTTATTTCTTTATTTATGCATCCATTTATTTCTTTATTTTCTTTCCTGAATGTGGCGTGCAAATGAAGTTTTCTAGTCTGGCAGTCACACTCTTAATTCAATTAAAGCGGAGGTGCCAAAGCTGTTGATTGTCTGCGCCGAGGGGAGGAAGGGCCACGCATGCCCACGTGTGATGAGCTGAAGCCTCTCTTGCAGCTGTCATGCCAAAGACGCAGACCTGAATATTCAACTCTTTTCCCTCCACTTAACTTCTATTTAGCTTGGATGATTTTTTATTAGCATTTCCCTCGGTGCCTACCAGCAAGAGCCCACCCGAGAGAAGAGAGATAGACAGAAGAGAGATAGATAGAGAGAAGAGAGAGAGAGAGAGAGAGACAGAGAGAAAGAATCAGCAATGCTACAAACATTGTTAATCTTGTCTTCTCGGTTTTTTGGTGCTTTCCTGGAAAAGATCAAAGCCTTCATCCAATTTATGTGTGTGTGTGTGTGTGTGTGTGTGTGTGTGTGTGTGTGTGTGTGCCTTTGTGTGTCTGTATGTATGTGTGTGTGTGTGTGTTTTGGTGATTTGATATGCACTCAACAGCGAGGCCTACCAGATCCTCAAAAAGAACACACAGTCTTTTGGACTTGATTTGGAGTATTTACACTGAACTCAGTGCGGTCCATTCAGAACCAAGACCAGTTATTCCTCTTTTACATCTCTACTCTCACCCTCCTCTCTTCTTCCATCCCTCTTTACTATCCTCTTTACACTGCACCTAACACACACACACACACACACACACGCACACAGACCTCACCTCTGGACAGGATGAAGATCTAGTGTCTTTGTCAGGCCTGCATTCCTCAATCATTACTTGCCCCCCCAAACACACACACACACACACACATTCCCCAAACTCCCCACATGCACTTTGTATTGATTCGATGCGAAAACAACTGTCCAGTCCAGATAAACACAATGTCAGCGACCCATTCAAGCTAACAAAAATATTAGCACAGCATGATCCAGCCCTCCCCGGCCACGGGTCTACTGGTGCTGCTGGTTTGGCCCTGGTCCCCTGCTGAGAGTGGGGCTGGGGTGGGCTGATGCTGGGGGGTGGGGGTGTCAGTAGGGGGGTGTCTGTAGAAGGGTCAGACTGCTACCATCACGAAGGCATCTGCCTCCTCCACCAAGTGCATAGCTCCTTATTCCCCTCAACCACCCCCCAATACACACACATACACACACACACACCCACACACACACACACACACACACACACACACACACAAACCCTCACACACACTCCCTCACTTTGTGGTCAACCTAAAACAGAGAAACAGCTGAAAAAGAGTGGAAGTGACATCGGTCCCCTGCAATTGATTGGTTAAGTCAAAAGGGGCCGATGGGGGTGTGGGGTAGGGTAGAAGTAGGCACGACCCAGGGAGCCAAAGGGCTAGAGGGCCACAAGGGCCCAACACGCCTCCGCTCCCCACGCCTCTCCTCCTCCGACCACTCAAGTGGTGTTAATTCAGTGTTAGGGCACATGCACAAACCTGCAACCCCACCTCCACATCCCTCGGAGGACCTCCCAGGTCCCCTTTGGTGACCCCTCCAAGGGTCCTGAGCGAGGCTGCAGGATGGCTGGGGGGCTGTGTATAGGTGGTGGAGGCGCTTGTGAGGGGTGGTGGAGGTGGCAGCAGTCTGGATGTTGGCCTCAGGATGCCACAGCAGTGCATGAAGGCAGGGCACTGCACAGCATGGGCATGGTGGCGGGGGGGTGGGGTTGGAGGCTTGGTCGGCCACGCTGCTTTTAAGGTCATGCTAATTGCCGTCTCTCCCTCCCACCCTCTCTCTCTCTCTTTCTCTCCCTCCCTCCTTCCCTCCCTCCACCAGTGAGCGAGTGAGCCACACGCCCGCTCAGCTCCTTGTTTGCTCGCATGGCTGTGGCTGTGGCAGTGGCTGCACTCAAAGAGGTGGTGCAGGTGTCAGGTGCCCTTTAGACCCTTAATTAAATACCACTGCAAAGGTTAATGCACCGAGCAGCTACTACATCCTATGTTTAGAGCCGGGGCCGTAAAACTCGTCTATACCTTTGTGTGTGTGTGTGTGTGTGTGTGTGTGTGATACAGAGAGAGAAAGGAAGACAGAAAATAGTGGCCATTTGTATCTACTTAGCTACAATTAATCTTAACAATCAAACTTGAAATAGTGAAACAGTCCTACATTAAAAAGTTTATATCTGTCTAATATGTTTGTAATTTGCTAATCACCACCTAAAACCTAGACATGAAAAAAAAACAACCTGGAAGAATCTGCTAAATGCTTAAGTTTATATTTAATTGGAACAGATTAAACTGCAAAGTGGACTTAAAAGGTTATCAGTAGACTCTGGTCTTGCACATTCCAGGTCTGATGCATACACTCTAGCAGCTGTATGATTCAAAGGAAATCTATTAGCAAAGAAGGCTATATAAAGCACAGTTGTCACCCTCTAAAGAACCTAATAGACAGTTTGTGTGACCCCTGATAATGAGGACCATCTGCCGCAGAGTAATATAACAATCTTGGCACTATGGACAAAATGAAGCCAGCTACAAACCACGGAGTTGGATGAGGTCTTTGTACAAAAATACAGATTTTTTTACTTTTAAAGAGGAGATAATGTGACTATAATGAGCGTGATAAAAGTGTTTTTTTTTAGTATTATAATTTTAATAAACACAAAACGGAATACATAATTGCATTTGTAAATTACCTTATGTGATATTGCATGGTTTTACTACACTCTCGGCTTCCTCTACACACCCACACAAAAAGACACATTTAAAAGGGAGTCCAAAATTAAAATCAATACCCCTGTTTTTAATATGCTTAAGACGGCATAAGCAGCTCACATTCGTGGATTTCTTCAAAGGGATGTCTAATTATGTGCTGCTGTTATCCAGTCAGTCTAGCACAATAATAAAAATGTTAAACACTACTACTGTTTGAGTCCTCATGAAAATATTAACATGGCTCCACTTCTTAAGGGATTTTGTGCGAAAGGGGACTGTTGACACACACGAGGGAAAAATCAGAAATCAGAATCTGTTTCTCATGCACATATGCGTCTCATACACATATTTAAAAAAAAAAAAAAAACAATGAAGGCACTTCTGCATGATGAAGCATGCAGGGGCTGTTGTGCCTTTCCACAGGTTCTCTTCATTGAGAAAATCAGACAAAAAGAACAGATCTCAAATCAGAAAACAGTATAAACCACTGACTTTTTTGGATTATTTTTAAATTTAAACCAAAACATCTAAAGGGAAATATGGCTATGGTATGGGACAAACAATTAAATAATAACCTTGGTTGTCTGTGTCAGTGGCATTGTCTGGATAACAAGGCGCAGCTGCGGCCGCACAGTCTATGAGATTGATATGACATCAGGTTCCAGCACACAATTAACATGACTGACCCTAATTAACCACTGGCCACTGTCAAGTTTTTTCACCAGCAACTCTGCCAAAAAAAAGAAAAAAAAATAGAGAGAGCGAGAGAGAGATTTGGCTCCTTAAGCCTTTTCGTGTCACCACAGAAAGAAGAATCATATACACACACACACACACACACACACATTGAAACTCTTGGGAGTCCAGTATTCTTAATATCTCTGTCTTTTTTTTCTCCCTCTGGTACAGGAAATCTGGGAAATAAAAGCAGCTTCTGGATAACCAGAAACTAAAAAAAATTGGGAAGCTTCCACAAAAGGACACACAGATATCTGTTTGGTTATTGTGTAGCCTAATCACAAGGGGAAAGAGGAACAATACTATTAGGCACATCCCCATGGGGTATAAGGCATTTTGAACACATCCTAAGCATGCAAACCTTAATTTGGATGGTCTCCTTTAAAGCAGTTGGTCATACAAAGACTCGCTCTGAAATGTATTTATCAACATAACACCACTGTCTGCCTGTGTGGGTTTCTGTATCTGTGTCTTCACATGTGTGTGTATGTGTGTTAATTCAACACATTTAATATTCATCGAGAGCCAGAAGCAGCGGAATAATAATAATATATTTTAAAAATCCCGTGCACATGTTGGTGGGCATATTCCAGCCCCAGCCAGTGTAATCTCAGGGAACATGAGCCCATTCCCATTCTGCCTTGTGTCGCCCCACCCCCCTGCTGGGGTTTTGTTGTTTCCTGTTTTGTTAAATAATTAATTCCTCCTCGCCATCCCTCCCATAATCTATATGCTTCCATATGCAAAGGTTCCCCCTCACACACACACACACACACACACACACACACACACACATCTCTGTTTTCACCACTGCAGAGAGCCAGATAGACACCCGTCTGTCTCCTGCACCTCATCTCCAAAGCCACAGGAGCAGAGTGAGCACTAGGCAGGAGAGAGGTGACAATGATGGAAAGCACACAGAAGATGATGAAGCAGAAGGTGTTGGACTCAATTTGTTTTGCATCATTCTGAAATGAAGTGTAGTTGTTTTGTTTTATTTTTTTTTTGTCTGGTATGGTGATGGTGATTGGAGCCATGCGCGGGAGCCATGATGCCTGCTATTCCCCTATTTGTGCGCTAGCGTTGCCTTTAAGCTCCAGCTCTGACACAGGCCTCTCCAATGCCTCACAACCAGCCCACATCACTGCACTTCTGCACTCAAGCCGCAATCTGTTGTTGCCTTTTTTTCCTTTTCTTTTTCAAAACAAGTGCTGAGCCTACCCTCCCTCCCTCCTCCCAATCCTCTTTCCGTTCCTTCTCCATCTCTCGTTCTCTATTTCTCTCTCTCTCTCTCTCTCTTTCTGCAGCGGTTCATATTTGGGCAGGGGCCGGCTCTCTGGAGCTCCCTATGGCGCGGGCTGAGTCCTAGGGCCACCTGCAGCAGCCGCCAGTGGCACAGCCGGGGCCCCGCTTTGATATCGCCTCGCCTGCCGGCCGCGGCCCCCATTCACGGCCCAACACCGCCCGCAAGAGAAAGGAAAAAACGCCGGCTAATGTGCAATATCAAACAAGCGCTCCCCTTCTCGTTTTCGCCTTTTTTGTCTCAATCTTTTTTCCCTTCTCTCTCTCTCTCTCCATCAATCACTCAGTTTCTCTCTGTCTACATTTCTCTCTCTCTCTCTCTGTGTCTGCAGTGCTGGGGCCTTTCTTGTGGGGCTTTGCATTGGGGGTATGTTTAAGCTGCTGGAGCAGGCTAGGCCGGGCTCTTTCAGGCGCACAGCTTGGGCTCCCCGTCTGGCCCACTGGCCTCCACCAGTGCCTCCATATTAGCACTGCTTTTGTTAGTGGGAGCTGGGCCAAACACACACACACAGAGTCACACAGATCTAGTACACACACACACACACACACACACACACACACACACACACAAAGATTCACACAGATCTTGTACACACACATAGCCACACCAAGAAACATGTCCTGTCCAGAGAAAACGGCAATAAACAGAACAGCATAGAGATGTCTAGCTACATAGATTTTTGTGTATGGTTTAAAAAATAAATAAAAAATAAGAGACAGTATTCCGAAAAGAAAAAAACCTATGGGGAAAGTAAGCTGTATCAGAGACACCTGGGCAAATATGAGAAACAAACCAAAATGAAGGTTTTTAAAGAAGAACGAGACAGACAGAACAGAAGAAAAATATGAAACGAGATAGGGAAAAGAGACAGAACAGAAGGAAAAAAGAATTGTAGAAAGACAACAGACAAAAAAAAAATAGGAGATTGTTTCTTTTGAATACTAAGGGGCTTTTAATGGTGTACTGGCTCCGCCCCTTCTCTCCGCATCATCTTCCTCATCAGTGGGCTGTGGCTGCGCTAATTGGCAACCTAGGAGCCGTCCGTGTACATTAAGTTCCGTGACAATCCTCCACTGACGTTATTTCACCAATGCAAAGCACTGGTAAGTGAATATATTGACATTGAGAGACAGAATGATAGAGAGAGAGAGCGATAACAAGACAGAAAGAGAAGGAAAGAGAGGGAGAGAGAGTGAGAAGGGACTATATGGGCAGCTGACATTGTTTATACATTCAGATTGAGGAGGCAACATTCACAGCCAGCTCCTAGGCGGCACCCCGGGAAGTAGGGGATAATTAAGTGAATTGACTAAAAGGGATGCAATGAATATCCCTGCACAGCATCAGGTCAGAGCCACGTGCAAATTAAAGCCAGGTCCAATGAGTTCCATATCAATTCACTTGAGCTGGAAGAGGAAAAACAGAAGAATGCATTTGGGGTTGAGCCCTACCTCTCCAACGGTCGACATGCGCCCACCTCATCATTTGGTAATACATTTTCGATGTGTTGGACAATGTGTTTTCCAGGCAGTCACGTGGAAAATATACAAGTGAATTATATACGTAAACTGTTTGTGTGTCTGACACACACATGCATACATTAATGCACACATTGTAAACACACAAAAATGAGCAATCTGTCTTGCTCCGTCACTCACAAATAGAAAATAAGCCGAACACACACACACACACACACACACACACACACACCATGCACCTGAAGAGCATGTGGTGATAAAACTTTAGCTAATTAAGTGATAGACAATTGCACTCAGGGGAGACATTCCTGGGAATTACCATCAACAACTGGATCAACATAACTGGGAAGAGGAGCTGTTTACAGGCCTATTGTTTGACACTTTTCCCCTCTTTTCACCGAGGTGCTAAAACCACTCATCACTCCCTTACACTCTACTGCCATTGTTATAGGGCATCGGATACAATCCCACAAGACTGAGGCCATACTTGCACACACACTGTACTGGATTGGATGGATTAAACAAAGACGAAAATGAAACCACACAATAGGAAACACAATGGACAACATGGATCCTAAGATGGACACCATGCATAGAGATGCTAAAGATGGAAAATGCTAAAGATGCAAATCTAAAATGTCCCCCTTTGTTTCTCTACAGAGAATAAATGGGATAGCATGATGTTATGTGCTTTTGTTCGGTCTCAATATACACATTTCATTCCCAGCAGATACAGCTTTAGAGGTGCAAGTAATTTCATATAATCTCCATGTCATTCTTAAATAACCACAATGCACAGCAGCTTTTTTTACTTTTAGCTATTGTCACCTTACTAAAATTATTATTTGGCAAAAATATGTTTTTTGCCTAGATCATCCAAAAATGCTTTTTGTTTTTTTTTTCCTAAAACTTTAGAATTCCTAAAACTTGAAATGAATATTAACAAGATAAATATAAAGCAAATTCACTACATTCCTTCTCTGTGACTAGCATGTTGAGCTAACCACAAAGATCCTGATGGAATACAACCTCCAATTGTGTATATATATCCTAGCTGGGTGACTGAACAAAGATTTTTGATTGTCTGGAACCTTACTTGACAATGGCATTATTCCAGTCCAAATTTTCTAAATAAAATCAAATGAACTAAAAATGAATGTGAGTGAATAGGTGATGCAACATTCCCACTGCTCCTCTTAGGCTAACTTCAGCTCACTGACACTACAGTATGCCAGTCTGTGGAACTGGAAGGAAACAGATAGTGTATGCTCAATCACAACACATGCAGACAAAATATGTCTAAAATGTGAAGGATGTGTGTATTCATTCCTTATGCCGCATCCTGGTAATGGGTAATGATGATCCTCTTACAACATTGATTGGATCAGTCTATTAGTGGGATCCTATTAGCACATGAGATACGCAGTAAGACAATTCAGCGCTAGCACTACAGTCTGCTAGTTTCACAGCCATTGGTCTATATCCCTGTGACTCAAAACTCACCTCAGTTAGCTTTTAAACTCATGACCCTCTGGGCCGCACATGACCCCTGCCGAGAGTGGTCTACATTTAAAAGAGGCACGTAACAGCCACGTAGCGTTGCTATTCATAATGACTCTATAAGCATTAAACCCTATATAAGCATTAGGCGCTAAATGCTAGTGTTATCTTTGACACACATATACAGTAGTTCTGAAAATCAACACTCAGTGAATGGCGTGCACAATCACACACACACACACACACACACACTGCTGTGCATATGGTGCCAAAGCAGTACTTGCAGCCAGTGCCAGGTCATCTTACCAGCGGCTAACTAAGCTTTGTGTTCGTATTATTGGTTCCACAATCCAGCAGCCTGGCACACAGACAGCTGAGGGAATGAGATGAGCCCGGCAAAGGTCACAGAGCCATAGGAGTCACACCATTGTCCAACCTCGGGCCAACACAGGCTACACAGGTGCTCACACAAACACACACACACACACACACACACACTCAAAATACACATACAGCTAACACTATTAACAGAAGCCCAATCTGTGGAAGAGTAAACTATCTTTGAGCGAGAGCGACAGGGTTACAAAGTGAAGACAGGCAAAGCAGATTGTGCAGCCCCCATTTGCAATACGCATAACAAAACTGTGTGCTCTTGTATGTGAGGTTTCTAATTACCTCTGTTTTGCATTTCAGATTTTGGAGGGCCCCCTCCACCCCCACTTATTTTGGCAGGACTGCAGTTTGCAATGCTAATTTCATGTCAAGGAATCCATCTGCATGTAAATAATCTAGGAGTTCATTTTGTTGGCGGGTTAGATAGAAAATAGCATTACCTGTGCTCTGTACATATTTTCTATGTGATTTTAAGCACTTTAAAGAACTTTAAAGATCTGACTTGAAGGAATGTAAATCAGTCTTCAATGTATTGTACAGGAAGTACTTACAAAAAAGCTGTGAACGTTTCAAAATGTTCACCAAATAGCCCATAGGTAAAAAGACATTGAGGGGAAGATTCCCTTAACTATACTCCATTGTGTAATATGCATGGAGCCTCCGCTACTCTTCACAAAGGAGGAAGTGCACATCTCCTGGTTAACTGACCAGGGCTATTCATCTGCAACCACTGACAATCTGCCCATACAGAAAAGCTCTTTCCATTTTGCTCTCAACAGCCTACAAATTGCAAATGTATAAGTTCTTCCATTAGGGGAAGACTTGACAATTTCTTTAAATTTCCACTCAAGATTGGACCTGTTTTATACTGACAGTGTAAAGGCTGGTCTGCATTTTCCAACCTTGAAGTGCTAGCGGGACGAGAGGACACAGAGGTGATGAACACAGGAGCCCGTAAGTGCGGGCAGTGTTGTTGTTTTTTTTTATATATAAACGTGTGCATTTTTTTCTGATTCCCAAGGTCCTCAAAGGTTAAAGTGAAGTGGCTGGTAACAACTCTGTTATGGAGGTGAGGCCCTCATTGGCAAACAGGAGCTTGGCATGTTTAAAAAAAACACACACACACAAAAGTGCAGGGGAGTCGGCTGTCCCGCGAGACCCGTGAGCACAGCAGGTTAACCTGCCAGGGCTTTTTTTAAGACCTGATTGCCAAGCCCCCTGTAGCTCGAGGTAAACTGACAATTTTCCATCAGCAGGGAAGGTGGCTTTATTAGCAACGTTGGAGGGGAGAGAACGAGGGGGAAAACAACAGAAGTTAATGCAAAGGAGCAGAGAGAGAGAGAGAGAGAGAGAGACAGAGAGAGAGAGAGGGAGGGAGGCATGTGCCTTAACAACAAGATTAACACGAGCAAGGCCCGATCAATTAGCGTGATGCTGTGACATTACTGCAAAAAGCAATAAATAAAAAGTCTGTTCCAAGAACTCTGGGGTCAAATTAATCTGCCATTGCTTAGAATGCAGGGAGATAACACATTAGTATTCATACAAAATGCAAATCTCCCATGCTTGCTTACATCAACACACGGCTATAAATACGCTGGATTGTAAAGGCAAGATGGAACCTATCAGTAGTGTTGTGGAGTGGCAGCTGCACGTGATTGAAGGGTCATCTCCAAAGGATTGAGATACCTGAAGTAAATGCACTCGCACGAGCACACACACACATACACACACACACACACACACACAGCTAGTAGTTGATGAAATAAGTCTTGCACTGGAAAGTGCTGACAGGTGGGGTGGATTTGTGTGCATGCTGTAGCTCACATCATGAGTGAGCATCAGTGGACTCATATTCTCCAAACAGCAAATCAATATTATGTCCAAAAGCTATGCACGCCTATGTGAATACAGATTTCAAAAGCAAGGCATACACACAACTTATATCAAATACACTCACACACACAAACACACACACACACACACACACACATTCATACAGAAACATGAAGATACAGCTTTTACTCAACACATATGGGCAGTTTTCACCTGCGAATGAACCCTATTTTAAGAGATATTGTTATCTATCTAACAACTTTAATATATATATATCTTTAAATTAAAGTATTAGTCATCAAACCTTTTAAATACACTGCTCAAAAATATTACAATAACCACATTCTTGCTTTTTGCTAAACACAGCTTGTCTATTGAATATGTACGTAGGGAGGGTAATTGCCATTTGCACAATTCTAAAATTCAAAACCTACAACAAAGAGGGTATTACCAAAAGGGGCACAGATATGATTTGATTCCAGTTTAATAGGCACATTCATTACAGCGGTAGATATCTCAATCACCAACTTAACCCGGAACAATGAATTATTCAGCCTATCAGGACAAAAACACACATATATACATAATCCATTAGAGTCGCACCCGGGCCCTTAATAAGGAGAGGCTGACAGGGAAGACTGACACCAGGTCTGGGGGTGGACACCCTGCCTGTCGGGGGGCCATTTGATCTGGGCCCTTGATTAACTCATCGTCTGTCCACTTGTCCTCCAGACATGTGCCGACATGTCATAATTGTCATAACTCTCATCAGCCACCCTGTTCGCTCACGCGCTGCTCCCTGATTGGGGAGCCTCGTCTCCCATGAGGCCACTGGTTAATGCTCAATAATTCCCCTCAACCGCATGGGAAACCCTACTGCGGGCTCCTCAATTAACACCAGGGACAGGGAAGGGCCTGCTGATGAACTCCGGGCTGGACTCGGAGTAGCATCACAAACGTCGAAGCTTTGTCTTTTGATTTGATTTTTCTTGGTTTCTTGGTTTGGGTTTGTTGATGTTTGTTTCTAATGGTTTTATGGATGGTTATCTAATGGTTATGGGATGAGGGGTGTAAATGTCACTGGTGAGTTGGGTGCCCTCACGCCATCTTAGGCTACTCGTCTGTCCTCCTAGCGAAATGAAATCAGTGTTTCAGAGTGCCTTCACTGCCGGTTTTATTTCCATCCAGCTCCACCACACTGTTCAATGACAAAGGCAGGAGAAGAGAAAAAATAGGGCGTGTATTCTTACAACACATTCACTCACACAAACACACACGCACACACACACTCTCTCTCTCTTTCACACACATGCACACACACACAAGCTGCGGCTCGCTCTACCCTCAAATAGCTTTTCCCTTTTCCTTGTGTCATCTTTCTCCTTTTTTATATCTTTTTTTCTAAACTATGACAATATCTGTCACGAGCAAGGGCTGCTTTCATGCAATTCCCCATCCGCCTGCTTCATTGCGAGCAGCTGTCAACAGTGTTTCTGATTTATTTGTCAAGTGGCGGAGAGATGAGGGCTTGCGAGGATCTCCCCTAGTCCTGTGAGCAGAACCACCAGAGACTGCCATACTCCACCGGCACCCCGCACGCAAGACACACACACACGCACACACACACACACACACACACACACACACACAAGTTTTACTGGCCCCAACTGGTGAGGTGGGAAGCAAAATGCGCCCATTTCCCCTCGAACCAGGAGCTGTTTACTTATCAACTCCTCTTTTGAGACGCCGTCCCAGCGATGAGAGGAGCAATGAGCAGGAGAGATGTATCTCTGTCTCTTTTGCTCTCTTTCTCTCACACACACACGTGCAAACACACATCACATGCACACATACACACACAAATATGGGTTTGCTGTGGAATATCATTTTCTATCTTGTGTGTTACTTCACAGTTGTGTTTCATTTGCATTTATTGTGATTCTCCGTCTCACACACACACATACGTACATGTACATACACACACACACACACACACACACATACATACACACCACACACACACTGTTACTGACTCAAACATGTGTAAACACACACACACACACACACACAAACAAGTACACACTCACTTACATAGACTTCCACACCTGAAAGCATGTAGTGTGACCTAAAAATAAAAAAATGTCTCAGCTTACAGTAGGTTTTTATCTTGCTGTCAAAACACACCTCTCTCCCTGACACCTCTCTCTCTCTCTCTCTCTCCAGCAACATGCAGAGAAAGAGAGAGCGAGCACCCAAGACTCTTCCATCATCACCTCTCTCTTGCTACACCAGGAAGTATAAGAAGTAAAAAATCTCTCTCTCTCTCTATATATATATATATATTATATAACTCTTATCACTATACATATCACTCTTTTTTATTTTTTCTTTCTCTCTTTCTTTTATTTTTTTTATAAACAAAATATAAACAGCTCTGTGTTTTTATCCATTTCTCTCTCTCTCTCTCCCTCTCATTGGGGCTGGGAGAAAACCAAAAACATCTCATTGCATACAGCATCAACCTACTGCATACAGCATTAACCTACTGCCCTAACCCACTGTAAGTCTGGCCTCTACCTAATGACTGATGACTAAGCTGCTTGCAAGCTCATGGCAGAAGTGGCTTTGCCACCAATCTCAAAAGCAGAATGCACACTGAGACCAAACTTGAGCAGGGGGCCCCATCTCTGGTACAAACGACTAATTCATACATGACGAGGGAAAACGAGTGCCATGCACCTACTTCACTTCCTCTATCCAGTGAGATAGTCATTCGCAGAAAAACAGTTGGTGTTGAGTCATGAACAGGGTGTTGAGTCGGGGTACTAAAATGTGCTGCTGTGCTGTGCTGTGCTGAGCTGAGCCATGGGGTCTTGTCGACAAGTGACGCCGTTTAGTTTTGTGAAAGTCCTTAGTCATACAAACACTGACTCGTGATGTGTGAGGTGGTTGGTGAATTTATGTTGTCTGTACAGTACACATTTTAGGATGGGGTGTGCCTCTATGGGTCCGGAGAGAAACATTCAGCAATCTTAAATACCCAATTAATTCATCTTAAATTTGCATGCAAATGAATCATTAGGAATTGACAAAAGGCTGCTTTAATGTGGCTATGTGTAGCCTACTTGTTGCAAAAGGGTAACGGCATTTGTCAACACAAGTAGTCTGCTTTCTTTTGAAATGCAAGGGAGCAGTGTTGACAATAGATCAGGTTCAGGTTACAGTGCCAAATGGCAGGGATTAGTAGCAAAGCTGAAGCCATGCCCTAACATGCTGGAGGAAAGAGAGAAAGATGACCTTTAAAAACATAGGTCAGCACTTACTCCAGCTGTCTGCAAAACCATGTAGACATCACATGCATAAACACAGATGTCACAATGCTACTGCCCTGTTTGTGATGCTATCTGACATCCCAGTTGTTGCTCACCGAATTTTTCATGGCTTGCCTCTCCCAACTCGAGCAAGCGAGAGCAGCCAAGATTCTGTTAAGCAGCAGCAGTTGCAGCCGCAACCACGCGAGCCTTGATTATCTTATGGTCTTGTGTGTAAAGCCGTGCTGGACATTGACATGCATCAGGTGCTACCTGACAGGCCATCGACAAGCTCACTGACCATGAGCCCGTCTGCTGTCAAGGGACCTTTGGCCTCCAGCCGGGAAAACTTCATGCTCAAAGTCAATCAAATTAACCCACCTACACCCACCCCCACCTCATCCCCACAGCCCCCACCCCTTCCCCAGTCTCTCTCCTTTCCAGCCCACCAGCTCAAGCTCAGGAACGCAAAAGCAACTGAGTCGCTGATTGCGTCGATGGAGCGGACCAAAATTCACCGCATGGGGCGAGACATACATTGACAGGTGCAATGGAAGAGCGAACCCATAAAAAAAATAAACTAAACCAACAAAATGTACCCAAAGGAATCGTCAAGTTGTACTCCATGGCAAAACAAAATGAAGATAATAAGTCACTGATGGATATCCCCCCTTTTCCCACCTGGGAGACTGTTTTGAACAAGCAGAGGAGGACTGAGAGGGAAAATGTATCAAAATCGTGGTAGCATTTGCATGAATCACGCCAGACATTTCCCTTGCATTCCGAGATCCCAGCAGGGGGCTCGACCTCCTCTTGAGAGGACCACAAGAGTGGAAAAATAAAATTAGGCAGCAACGGCATCACAACTTACAGCAAGGCGATAAAGGAAAAAAAAATTATATATATATATATATCACAAGTGCAGTTTTGATGGTACTGTTCTAAGCTTCACTCTCTGTTTTAATAACCTGTGGCTGGCTGCGACAAACCACTTTGTGAGCGCTTGATGCAACAGACAGTTAGAAAGTTGCGCTTTGCATTTGATTGCCATTCTTCCCACTGTTTCTAGGCCAAGCCTTTTCAGAATTAAGCAGCTTTTAATGCACAAGACTTCCCTTGGCTAGCTTCAGGGGAGTTTGTCAGAGGTGGTTACTGCAAACTACAAACAGCTGACAGGTGCCAGAATGCTTGTGGGTAGGCCAGTCCGGGAGGGGGTCTCTCTTTCCCCATTTCTCCACAAGGCCAGCATTATCAGTCACTCTTGTCATCGAAATCTTTTCTCTTTGTTTTACTTTTGGTTTGTTTTTCTGTGTATGTTTGCTTTTTGTTGACAAACTATTGTTCAAATAAATGTGCATATTACCAGCAGGACATGAGCCAAAGAAGGTCAATTTATATTTGGCATTGGCACAAAAAAACAAGAAAAACAAAACAATGAAGTTACCTTGCATTTCCTGCCAGATTGGAACATACGTCTGTAAAGCTAATTGAATGTTTGGCACTTCTGAGACAGAAAGTTTCAGATATTTAACAAGGAAGTACATACGGAATAACCTTGTGACTTTCAACAAGTATTGCCACAATTCATCATCACTCAAACACATCACTCAAAGTACAACAATGACAAGAAAACTGCAATTTAGCTTTGCTAAAGTCCTATGGCAATTTCCATGACAAAGTTTACCAAAGGGTTGGGACTGTTCCATTACATCATTACACCTCCCTTTAGAACACTAATTGCCCTTTAGGGCAGAGTGCTGGTCTTTTTGAAGATCAAAAGTACTAAGGTGAGATATTATGTTTATGGGTGGTTAGGAATTAAACATGTCCTGACTTTAATAGGTAAATACATCCTTTAAATAGTCACAGACAGTACACAAACCAAGCAAGGAGCAAAAGGTACGTATACTAGCTCAAATGAACACACACACACACACACACACACACACACACACACACAGCAAGACACACACAAACTTTTCCTGCCTTCAATATTATTTCTTATCTAATTTTGATAAAACTAAAGTATTATAACAGTTAGCGGGTACCACGCCTGCTAAACCCAACGTCAACTTCAATAAATGATGATCAATGATCAATGCATTAATCTCAGCACAGGCCTTACACCAAGCTTTTCTATGTCCCTGATAGATGGCCAAAGTAATAGGAAAGAAGCTGTTAGAAAGAGGAAGAGGAAGAAATAGAGAGAAGAGGAGTCATAAAACACTGGACAAAGTCACTATTCCTGTGAGCAGAGGTTATTTAGAAATGTGTGCAGTGCTGAGAGAATGACTTGAAACTGTCCAAATTTTCGCGTGGAGAACTGTCGTCTAAGTAGCCAATAAGAGGAAGGCGACACCACCAGACAGTGTGTGTGTGTGTGTTAACTTCCCATGCTGGTGTGCATGTCTGTATGCAATTGCATTTGTGTGTGTGTGTGTGTGTGTGTGTGTGTGTGTGTGTGTGTGTGTGTGTGTGTGTGTGTGTGTGTGTGTGTGTGTGTGTGTCCAACACTCTCAATGACTCTTCGGCCACACAGGCAGGCCCTGCCAAGTGAATCTGCGAATGAAAGAGATCGACTGTGTGGACCTCTCAACTGACCACTGCCGTCTGTGCCTCTCTTCTGCGGCTGCCCTGCCCTGGCATTACCCCACAGCTGCTCCTTGTGTGTTTGGCTTGCCTCTCCATGAGGTGACAGAGGTGACAGTCACAGTGGCACCCTCACAAGTCCACATTCATCTCGCTGAGAGAGAGGCCGTCGCATGGTACCCGCTAGACCGCACATAACAGTGTGCAAAACACAGGAAACTCTGCTGTGCAAAGACTTCCACAGAAACAGGGCACCGGGGATAAGAAAGCTAGTCTTGAGAAGATCATGGAAGCCCAGAGTAAGTGTTGGCTCAAATGCTGTAGGAAGAGGACTCATTAGCTCATAAGAGGACTTAGTCATTTGACACACATTTCTGCATCAATCCTGTTTCTGTGCAATAGACTATAAAGAAAAAAAAAACATTAGAAGTAGGCTATGTCTGTGTGGAGTTTGGCATTGTCTCTGTTTTGGTACAGATTTAACAAGAACTGCAATTTTCCAAAACGTATCTTGTTGATTCGAGGGAGAGAAAAAACAGACACTCTAGTCCTGTCATATTTTTTTGGGGAGATGGACATGCGATGTCCTTGTGTTTCCTTTCCAAATGTTGCGACGCTGATACTGTAGCCGTTATGTTCCGGACCTTACGTAGGCTATTAGCCACATACCTCAGGAGCGATGTGACGCAAAACAGAAGGGCATACTTTTGTTATTACACTATCTTGACTCTGTGGGGCGGCCAAGTAATTTCACGTCTGGGTAATGACTCTGGCGTTTCAGCGTTAACACTCTGCTATGCATTAACAAAATAGTAGCCGACACTTAAAAATCTTTATAAACATCACGCTACTGAATCTTTTCAAACTGCGAAAACTGATATATTTTTAGTCAACATTAAACACAGAACAAACCTAACACCCAGTCCACGTGTAGGAAATAGGTTAATGCTACCTGTTGATTTTACTAAGCAGTAATTATTCACCAACAGTCGTTTGCCAGTATTTCAAACTCCCATAGCCTTCTAAAACCACTAAAACAAGCCAACTCTCCAGAGAATAACGTAGGCCTATCATCTGGATGATGATACAAAGGGAAATTACCCGTATAATCCAACAATATTTCCATAAACTAATTTGCAATGATATATAGCATGATATATAGATGCTAAAGCATGATAAGACATCTTATATTGGCCTACTATCGAAAATTATAAACAGCCTATTTGACAATTAGCCTAAAGCCTAAAATATCGGCACTGTGGACCTATTGCTAAATAATAGCCCTATAATTTGCGAGCAAGGTTGACTGTAGTCCGTTCATTTTCTGTAATGTGTTTAAATATGTCACACTTATTGATGATGCAAGTATTTTTTTTTTTACTAAAGGGACTGAATTTTAAAAGCAACGCTACAGCAAGTCTGTTTTTCAAATAACCTATCAAGCCACAGAATAGTCAAATAAAGGAAGTATAATATCAGTATAGACAGTATTTTTCATTTAGAAGCCTTATTTCTGATTCCTAAGTAATTAGTTTATTTAAATGGCTGAGTTTCTCCTAATGTCCCGATGGTTCTTAAGAGATCTCCAATGATTCATTTAAAAACCTTTAATTGTCTTTTAAAATGAGTAGAGCTATTTTGAGAAGAGGTATATTTAGATAAATAGAATGAATTACTGTCGCCAACAGGTAGGCTACAAGTTTTTTTGTGCCATAAGAGCAATTTGTATTTCTTTAGCCTATCAAAAAGAAATATCCATTTACTTTCACCACTGAAAAAAAGAAAAATGTGTTTATTAAACTGAATCAGTATGTGCTTCATAAAATAGCCTAGTGAATATAAAATACAGTAGTTCCGAATGAGCTTAAATGAAATTGTGAACATATGATCTATTCACAAAAAGTAGCCTGCTGATTAAAAAAAACATGGTCCCCCCATACTCCCAACGGTAAATACAGTAAAGTATGGTGCTATGCCAGTAATACTGCCAATTATAATGCGTTCAGGTGACACAAACAGAAAAATAAATGCAGATGGCTCTGTATTGTTGCCATGTAGTCATATAGTAAACTAAATAACTAAACAATTATGCCTATGTCAACCTGTGTGACTTCGTTTGACTTTAATCATTGAGCTCGTCTAGGTCTCGGGGTAAGACATGCTCCTCAGGCCGTATAGGGAAACAGTCTTTTAATGAATTTTCGTTCTTTCCAGGGACTGGGCAGTGTGTAAAGTGAATTCGGCCACGCGTCACACGAGATAAAAATCTCCGTGTGCATCACTGTGGGATAGCTAGAAACGTAATTTTGATTCCTTTGTATGTCCAGTGTATGTAGAGAATTGATAATAAAAGAGACTTAACTTAAGTCTGATGCTGACAATGGTGAGCAAGCTGAAATTTGCCCGTTCAGTAAGCATAAACACAATTTACCAAGTATGATTGGGTTATTACCTGGACTAAGACAAACTCTTCATGAGTCTCATATGAAAACACACCAATTCGTTTTTGAACAAATAGGCTAAAGGAGTCGTACGCCTTTTGCCCCTCAGCTCAAACAGAAACGTGTATAAACGTTGAAGCAACACAAAAGTGTATAGTATGCAACTTTCTTATACTGTGTAACTAAGTAGTTGAATCTGCTTAAATGTAATTGTTTAAGAAGATGGAAAAGATGTGTGCCGCAGGTGCCAGCCGGTGCGCGAGTGTGTGTGTGTGAGTGAGAGAGAGAGAGAGAGAGAGAGAGAGAGAGAGAGAGAGAGATTGCCCATTTATATCTGTATACTATTTGGATGTGTTTGTTGGTATTCGCTTGGACAATTAAATCCGCCGTTACCATACTATGACTTAATTGTAATATAGGCTACTTAGTCTATTTCTTGTGTGCAGTTGAGTCCATTTTGTTCCACCTATCATCAAGTCCATTGTGCAGTGTCAATCAAAACGATACATTTTAATTCACATTTATATATAGGCTATAGACTACATTACTCCGCCTTTGTTAGGCCATATTTATTAAAAGCATTCAACCCTCTGTTAAAAACACTGATTGAAATTCTTTGTATAATATCATATTAAGTTTGAATTATTCATGCCATTTCCCCCAATAGCGGCATACTGGGAAAATGAGAAGATTGAAATATACAGAGGAGATAAAGTACAGGACTTTTAACAACCATATCTTATTGCGATGATGTTTTCTTACAGAACTGTCGTACACATTGTGTGTGTGTGTGTGTGTGTGTGTGTGTGTGTGTGTGTGTGTG
>JAGFZM010002670.1:15102-45063 GCA_017657215.1 Limnothrissa miodon | reverse complement strand
TGTGTGTGTGTGTGTGTGTGTGTGTGTGTGTGTGTGTGTGTGTGATATGCTTCCGCTGCAGGTAGGCTCTATCAGGAGACATGGTTGTCAGCAGTCGAGGTCAGCCTCATAATTCAAAGCAAAAAGTGTACATGATAAAAGAGCTCGTAAAGAAAATCAATCTTCCTTATGCTCTTCTTGAAAGCGATGATTGTCCACGTCTTCATAAATCTACATAAACCCCGGTGAATGAAATAACATGAGGTTAACCTCATTAGTGTACATATTGCGCATGTTCATTCCATCAGCATAATTGCTTCGATAAAAAAAAGAGTGAGGAAGTCTCCAGACTTCTAGGCTAGCTGCTTCAATTCATTTTGGAGGCTTATTCTCAGATCAATAAAACTCTTAGCAATTCTGGATTAAATACACCTGCCCAGATTTCCCAGAAATACAGGTCTTATTCGACACTGCTGGCTGCAAGGGGGATTTCACACACATTAGAGGTAGGCCAAAGCGGAATTTAAAAACATTAAAATGCCAAGGTTCTAGATGCTCCTGACAAAAGAATATGCCTATATGGCACGCCAAGAAAGCCTGTATTTTTCGCTGCTTTGTCTTTCCTCATGGATCAATATCAGAACTGCATGCCGTTAAGGAAACGGCATCGACGCTCTGCGTGAAGCTGACCTTTCACTCTCCCTACAGGTCATATCATTCTCTTCCGAACAGGTCAACACGCAACCCAGGAAGACAACAACTCTTGATTGCACTTGCGTTGGGCAAGGAAGAAACAATAAAGTGAGCGAGTGAGAGTTGACTTTTGTACGCACATTGCCCATTGACAAGTAACCTAACATTCCATATAGAAAAGTTGTTCTGTAAAGGGTTGAAAATGTCTTCGGAAAGAGGACAACATTCACGGCAAGCACTGGTTTAAAGCCCGGGAGAATATGCAAGAGTGTCTGTAAACTAGGCTGTAAGATACACCGCCACAAAAATAAAAATAAGGATTTAAGACTGCGGGTTGGAACTGCACTGGACAATGGCTAAACGACACAGTGTCTTCCACTTCCCCTGGCTTCATGCGTCCTATTATTATTATCATTTTGCACAACTTCTAAAGTCACAGAATAACTTAAGTCAATCAAAGTGAACGGGAATGTAAGTTTGGATTCAGCAAATGATGGCACATTAATCATAACCTGCGAAAACAACACTTGAAATGTCGCTGTGCTTGCAGTGTGATTACGCGCCATGGTGGGCCGAGTAGCCTGTTGAACGAACTTCTGTCACACTACAACCAGCTCCATAAAGTGTGCGCATGTTTGCCTTGTACTTCATTTCCCGAGGGTAGCCTGCTGCTCAGATTCCAACAGTAAAGCTCTTAATGCATTTTGTCCCTTGTAATATTCATTAATTATATCCACTTTATATATTATATGTTATCTGCTATTATATATTATCAGTTCAGGGCTAGCATTAACATAAAACAATAAGGCCTATAGTTAGAAAATAGTCTCGATGTAGGCCACTGGCTGGGTGATGAGAAGAGGTATCCTGAAACGTGTTTAAACAGCTTCCTCTGCAACTCGCAAAACTGAGTCAAGTTCAAGTGCATGGGCACTTGATTTTGAACTTTGTTTGGTCTAAGAGATAGAAAGGGGAGGGGTTGGCCACATCAAGGGTTCTAAATTCAACAAATGAAACGAGGAAAGACTACGGTCTCCCACTCGCCACTATACAGGCAAAGCATCCAAAATGAGCTTTAGAGCGACAACCCTATCAATATCAGTGGGATATTGGTTATAATCTTCGGGAAGTCTCTAAAGTTGACTTAAATTACTTTTGTCATTTTCCAGTTGTATTTGGTTGTTTTTTGGTGTGTGTTTGCTCCTCATGGGCCAAGTGGACAGCACATGAAATATGACTTAATCGCCATTATACCTCTCACCAAAGTTCCGGAGTCCATCTTACAAAACTTCATAAATTTCAAAGACTGAAGTACAAAATATATCAAAATCCCTTAGATCACTATTCCCTTCCACTCACTTAGACACGAACACACACACGCGCGCGCGCGCGCGCGCACACACACACACACATTTACAAGTATACACTAAGCTGTGGTCAGACCTCGGTAATTGCTATTGGGCTGTATGGGAACCTGCCTTAAGCCCAGTAAGAAATCAACTTCTACTCTTCGCATCTCATGTCAACAACACTATGCCGACTGATTTCCCACACAAAACCACCCAAAGGGGAAATACACTTGCAACACATTTTTATTATATTTGTATGCAGTAAAATTCTTATCACAATAATGGAGAAAACACCTCTTAAACTTTGAACAAAACACTTAACAAAACAACTGCCCGAGTTCAGCTCATAATTGTACATATTTATAGTAAAGAAACATTCTTTATAAATATTGTTTCATCTGTAGCAAGTAAATACCATAATTTAATTACAAATGGATAAATATGGCAGTCGATATTTACAAAAGGAAGATGTAGTTACAGAAAATTGAACGGCACGACGTTTATTTTCCTCACAATCTTCCAAATATTTCACAATTCAAACTTGCAAAGCACAAAACGTCACAAGTTAAGCCCAGCGAACTAAAATATACATTCACAAGCAAATATTGTGTCTTTCGTAGTTGTGTTGACTTTGGCACTCCTTCCTGTGTATAGATGTTTAGTTACAATCAGCTTGCCTCAACGGGATCACAATATTTAACATCATAATACAACTTTATCCATAATATATGCACTAAAAAGTCCAGTTAGAGAAATAGCTACCATTGAAGGAACATCTATACACCAAACTGACAAAATCTATTACAACCATTGGGAGAGAGGGTGTGTATTAATTATTTACAAAATAGTGTATACATGATTGACGCAATTCGCTCGGCTGATCCTCCATGGTGCCGTGTCATAGCACTTAGTGTAATAGCGTTCATATCTTTACATTAGTTCCTTTTTACAAGCCTGTAAGGATCTTGAGTTTTCTTGGTGTTTTCTGAATTGGCTTTGCGCAGTTGCCACAGTCCTAAACATACCACTCACTGAAGTTAGACGATAAGCTGCTGTGACCATTGTTGTTGTGCACCGCTGATGCTGGCGACAGATTGTTGTTGCTTTGCGTCTCAGTGGAGGGGGACACCAGGCCAGGAGGTGTGGAGGACTCGTAACCGGAACTGGCTGCGGGCGACGAGTCCGATGCAGGCGGGGAAGATTCGTGAACCTGGTAAATAAAACATCAATGATTAAAATGCAGCACCACACAAATACAAATGTCCTGGTCCATCACAAACACAATCAAGTGATGCACAAAGTTGGATTTCGTGTGTGATTGGCTCTCCCATACAACCCCTACTATAGTGACCAAAATAGATTGTGGAAGGAATAATGCCGACAATGGCGGGCTTACCTTCATGTGCTTTCGTAGCGAGCTTGGATGCGTGTATGACTTGTCACACATTTTGCAGAGATAGGGTTTGTCGGAGGTGTGAACGTGCATATGCTTCTTTCTGTCGCTGCTGTTGGCGAAGCGCCGGTCACAACCCTCGAATTCACACTGGAAAGGTTTCTCACCTGAATAATGAAAAAATAGTAAATTACATCAGAAATAAAGTCTAATTAATACATTATCAATACGATAATTGCACATAGTAGCCTATGTAATGAATGTTTCAGGGTAATTTGATTCACCACGTTAACCTTAGGTCTCCACAAATGGTGGTAAGCTAATATGCTAACCTAAACATTTCAATTAAACCGAAGGGAAAAAAATGGAACTTCTCAAATGCAATTCGTTTGCAAATGTCATATTAAAAGGTGAAATCTCAAAATAGGCGCTGATAAACAGTCCTAATGCAAATACAGATCAACACCCACGTCCTAGTATGAGGCCTATATTCTGAACAAAAAATATAATCGCGAAAAAATATATATGGCCTTTTGAAATAAGTTGTAATACATGCACACTACTTTACCCGAGCCGATTGCTACGTCTGTGTTGCCTTCTGCCTACGTCACACTGATTATATGCCATTCTTTATTTTTTCGGCATTCAAACAAAATATACTAAAAAAAAACAATGAAAATCATTTGATGTCTGAACATTTTCGGAACTCCGTGACACTAAGATAAAAAAAATAACCAAAAAGTGAAATGCTGGTAATTGTCTGTCTAGCACCTACACTATCAATGGAATGTGTGAGAAAACAAAAGGTCGTGTCGTTCTTTCCTGGAAAGTAAACAGTAGCCTTCAACATGCTTTTATTGTTTATTCGCTCGACTTCACCAGAATCAGTTTAGGGTTCTGACTTAGAGAACTTTGTAATAAAAACGATATTGATCTACGTTAGCAGAACACGCAGACAGCTGAATGAGAGAAGCACAGGCACAAGCAAACATAAAACCGGGTGAGGAGATTTACTGCCTCTCTGCGCACGCGATGAGCTACCAGCACAGAGCCCCCATCTCGCCTTTGACCTGTTTTAAAGTTTATGAACCACAAACCCTCGAGAGTCTATTACATAATTTAGTACATTGTTTCAAAACATCGCATTTATTTCGGGTTGGAAAAGCCGTATTTTTTTTAGACGCATTAACAGAATTATAGTTACAAAATTTTTAATACTACAGACTACCCAATCGGTCATTTTAAAGATGAAATTGTAAATTTTTCCATCTGAAAATATTTCAATTTTAGAAACAAATAACAGATAGATGCAAGAATGAACATCCGTGTTAAACTGACCAAAACCAATGTGCATTTAAACATTTCAAAACAGATATTTCTCCATAGCCAATTTCGTTAGTCATTACTTTCAAATAGAAAAACATGTAAACGTAAGAATAGAATAAGGGCAATGTAAAATATGTACCTGTATGCGTTCGCTTGTGGATCTTCAAATTTTCCGATCGTGCGAAGACCTTGCCACATCCAGGAAATGGGCAAGGGAAGGGCTTTTCGCCCGTGTGCACTCTAATGTGGTTGACTAACTTGTATTTGGCTTTAAACGGTTTGCTTTCTCTGGCGCAGTCTTCCCAGAAACATATGTGGTTGCTCTGCTCGGGCCCCCCGACGTGCTCCACCGAGACGTGGGTGACCAACTCATGCATGGTACTGAAAGTTTTATTGCAACTCTTCTTGGGATTGCTAAGCTGCTCCGGGTCGATCCACTTGCAGATGAGCTCCTGCTTGATACATTGCTGCCTCATGTAGCGGAAGAAGGCACCCGGGTGATGGTGATGCGCTGCCATGTTCATTCCCATGTTCATATTCATGGAGCCATACTGGTTGTGCAGTTGGGCGGCTGAGTAAGGGTCGGTCCTGGGGCTGGATACCTGGTGATATTGATCAGATCGCCCAAAAACTTCCCCCGGTAGTCCAAGTCGCATCTGCCCGTTCAACACGTTTGGCGAGCTGTGAGACCCATGCTGATCGTGGATCCCGGGGAACAAAATGTGACCCTGACTGTCTGTATGGGAGTGATGCAGTGACCCTGCTGTAGGGCCGAAGATCGCATGCTGGCTGCTGGCCGGAGACGACTCTCCGAAGCCCCGGCTGCGAAACAGAAAGTCCCTTGTTGAGTTAAAAGGCGAGCTGGCGTACGACGTGACATGAGCTGCATGCGCACCCAGAGCCGCAGCGGGGTAACCTGGTGCCTGCGAGGTGAACGCAGAGCTTTGTCCGGGGGAGAGATCGTGGTTTAGTTTGAAGGCACCCATGTGTGCCGTATCGACAAAGCTATTTTGTGCTAAACTTAGATCTCTGTCCTGCATTTCGCTGGCTGAATGGTGCCTTGCAAAGGTGCCAACTCCCAACCCAGGGAACTGGTGCCCAGCGTCCAATAACATGTTTTATCACAAAATTAAAATGATCTTCGATTCAGTATATTTACAATTGTTCAGTCTGTAAGAAAATAAAACAAATGCCTCGGCAGTTATGGAAGTAGCAACTTCCAATCACGAAAACACTTCATCAGGCGAACTTCAGCGCAATTATCCGCCGGTATAAAAAGATAACGGATATTTTTCTCTACTTAACTTGTAACTCAAAATTCCATGAAACGAAGTGTGGCGACTCCCTTAGCTTTGTCTTCTCAAATGTATTTTTTAAAACACGACGACATTGAATTGTTCTTTTAGGCTCTTCTTCGCCCTGAATGCGGATCCTTGTAGCATCTCGGTTTAGAATGTTTATTTCTTTCGCTACTCGGTGTTTATCTCGGAGGGTCTCTCTTTCTCAGTGGACTGGCAGTACCTCCTCTTACGCCCCCTTTAACTGGAGCCCGGTCATTCATTTGCCGCAGTCTCATTGGCCACCGCGTCTCATCAATCCCAGGTGCCCCACCAATCGTTGGTACCGTTTTAGCGGCTAATAGCTGATCGCCATTTTCCACTCATAATTACCGCCTACTTTTTCGGAAAGGTTTTTTGGTGGATTGGTTGAACGAAAAAAATAATCTTTTACGAAAGGTCCAAAACCTTTATTATTATACGTTAATGGTCATTTGTCAAGTGATAACAACATGTTGCTTTTACACAGTTGATGAAATCTGAATATGAGGTAGCCTACATAATCAGCCTAAAAAAAAAAAAAAAAACAATCGCCCCTTCATGCAGGTCGGGGTAAATGGATTTATGACCGTGCACATTAAAGAAGACACATCAACACAGTATTCAGCTCAGGATAAGATGTAGAAGAAATGCATAAAATAGATCTTCCAACTATTCCACACGGCCGTGCTACTCATCTACGGGGTACGTGAATATAGATAGCCACTGTAATAATACATTTTCACATTATTGGAATGTAAGATTTGTAGTTAACCTGTACATGTTTCTTTTGAAAGAACTTTCGGGGTCCAAAAGAGACAAGATCCTCCTATCTAAGAAACCGTCGGCCTACGTAGCCAATTTAAAGGGTGAGATCATAGCTCTGCGATATTATCAACACAAGCCAGACACAGGCTGTTCTAAATAGAGTGGGGTAACGGCCTTATTCACTTCAGCTTATACCCACATGTAGGCTATAACATGTTATAGAAATTTAATAACACTCAACAGTGCGTATGTCCTATTTGTCCCCTAGACTACATAAAACCCATCAATAATATAATGTATTATTATTAATTATTTACCGCAGTATCTTGCTATAACATGGCAATAGCGGCATAATGAGGAAACCCACACAATACCAGAATGTCACAGTCTGTACCTTTACATATTTTTTCAGTTTGATTATATATTCACCACCCAGACACCATCCAACATCTCTCTCTCTCTCTCTCTCTCTCACACACACACACACACACACACACACACAGAGAGAGAGAGAGAGAGAGAGAGGGAGAGGGAGCGAATACTACGAAGACAGCCAATGCAGGGCGGCCTGTTACATTACATTTTAACAAAAACGCACACCCAATGTGTAGGCATTAGGAAAATCTATAGCATTTTGTCAATATATTATAAATATAGCTTATAGGCTATTTATAGTACAGACACCACTTTAACTTAATGTTAATAGAGGTTCAAGAGGTTGAATGAGCCAACGAATCTGCAACAGCTGGTTACTGAAATGACAACATTAAAAGAAGTTTACTTACATTGCCATTGACCTCGAGTTTCACAAGCTCCCTCTCCCAACACACACCAGCGCTACTTTGGTCTTCCTTTTGCCTCCAAACGTTCGACCCAGTGAATAATAGGGCGGAAGACGTATAAAACTCGGGAATTCTGTCTGGCTCTGCTCAAAGCCATGCAGCTTGAACGTTGTGTACCACTCTTCCAAGACTATTTCTACCCTCTCCGCAGGAAACACAGGAGCTGATCCAAGTTCAAAGTCGCGTCTGCCGACCCCTCTAAGAAGTTCTTTATTTCTGTGGAAAAGCACAAAAACCCTTTCCCCGCCACTTTAGACAAAGACGAAAAAGAAATTAAAAAGAAAGAAAGAAAGAAAGAATAGCCCACAATAGACATGTGGGCAAAGGTAGAATGTCTACATTCTAATTTGCACGGGAAAATTAAGCTCCTAGAAATTGAGTTTTTTTTCCTACCAGGTATGCCTAGTTGCAGATGTCAACATAAAATGAAAAAAGTAGATGAATAGAAGATTATTAGAATAATAGGCTAAACGTCATAACTGACATATAGAAATTAATAATGAAATGTTTATTTCATGCAGAACGTGTTTCGAATAGATGTGTCATGTTACAGTATGTGCCCTAGTGATTGTCTTACTGTATACTTTAAAGTCACATAATATAACACGAGGTTCCCATTACCCTAAGGACCTGTCTACACATGTGGATAGAGTTGACACCCTCCATATGTTTAACATTGTTGCTTAGCTCAAATGACCTTGAGTGTTTCAAGGGCGTTTGACCTATGACCCGGGAAGACCACATACGCTGCCCTTTGAACTGGTTACGTAAAATATACCTCTGTTAAAAACGAAGACGCGTAAGAAAGTTTTTAGAGGAGCACGTTAAATTGACTGTTAAATTTAATATACTGAATAATATCATGACATTGCAGAATTATAAAGTTTCTGGGGAGGTTCAAACATCATTGACTAAAACGTTGGCATAGTCTATAACCTTTCTAATTAGATGTCCGCTAACTTTTTTACTGTTAGCATACACTGGTAAATTCTAGTCTAATCACATATTAATAGGCCTACTGATAATTTCAGACTTTGGACTATTAAACAATGGTATTAGATCTGTACTTTAATTTAAAAAGCTCTTTCTTAGAGCCAAAGAAGTTGCTATGTTTTGGGACCTCATTTACCCTAGTCCCTATCATCACAGTACAGTAGGCCTACTGCAACGATGAAATCGTGGGGCTTGTGGATGGGTATGCATAGCCCATACACTAAAATGTAATGTTATATAATTGTATCGAATTGTAGGTGTTTTAATTAGCTAGTAATACTTCTTTTGGACAAGTCTGTGTAAGCTACAGGTGCACAGCGGTCCCGTGTAAGTTTGCAAACGAAGCATTTTTAATCATATGGTCTGCGTTAGGAATGAAAGATTAGGCCTAATTAAAAAAAAAACAACTGCTCCAGGATATTAGAATAATAAAATTCGAGACAAAAATGCACAGTACCCAGTAGAACTACTTGGCTTTGATGTAATGTGTAATTTGACCCCATAGTACAGCCTTTAAATTAGGTTTTCAACTAACTTTAGCTTTGGTTGTTTTCTGGACTGCATATCATAGACATCTTGGTTCAGATATGACCTTCACTTATGTAAATAGTTCAAGATATACTCTCTGATTTGTTTTCAGAAGGAATGTAGGAATCTATTCAGTGTAATATTAAATTCCTAACAACCTTTCTTAAAATCTAAGCACGTGTACCCAACTCCAATATCATAAATCGATTACGAAGCTGCCTTGGAATTAAGATATAATAAATCGATGACAGATACACATCCTGCTGAGTTCAACAAGGAGTCTACAAGAGGGCGTGTGCGGTTACCATAAAGTGCAGCCTTTTGAAGTTTCACCCTGGCATATTTAAGGGGTGAAATCATAAAAATTAGCGGAAGCACAGTCACTAAACACAAATACATTTTCTAATTTTCGTTTTGAATGGGGAAGTTCAATGACGTGAATTTGCTATGTGGGCTATTAGCTATACTATTTAATATAGCCTACTATGTAGACTATACTATGTAGCTATATACTGTAGAATACTATGTTAGTAGGCCTAAGTTATTTTTACAGTTAAATGGCAGTATAGTCCAAATGCTAGACACCATGTTGGACCTAAACCCAGTCAACATGGCAAATCCAGATTATTTACAAAATGTACACCAGGAAGTTGGTATAATAATTGAATAAATGGCATGCCATTTTCCACACGTTTCAGCAATTTATGGAAAACTCTAGAAGTAATAAAAAGGTAGCCGGTACAGAGGTCTAAAACCAACCGACTAAATAAGAGATTGTATTAAAGTTATAAATGAGCTTTAGAAACATATCTTAAAAGATGTATTATACGTTTACGCACACTTTGTGTAGGCCTACACATACTGTATTTTTTATTTCAGAAATGAAAATAATCTTACGACGTTTGTTTTTAAGATTGGCCATACCCCTGTGTTTGCTCTTAGATCTTTTGAACAAAAAAAGAACATTTGGGTGTTTGCTTAACCTAACAGATATATTAACGTGAAGTAAGCTACACTTCCTTTAGTTGTTTTCAGAAAGAAAGAAAAAACTGAAAACGTAGATTCCCTCTGGGTATTCAACAACTTTATTATATAAAGATTAAAAAGTGATGTATAACCTGGATTTTATAATTTCCTTAAAATATATTTTACCAAAATGCAGTGATAATAAATAAAATAATGGTAATTTTGCGTAATGGTTTTTCCACGTATATTTCTGTCTGGATAAATAAAGTAGAATAAAGATTTTTTTTTTATCCCCCTCTAACTTTGGGAGAACAACTTTTTGGAGTCAACAGCGATAAAGAGAGTGAGGGGGCGGAACCCCGCTGAGCCTCTGCGCTGAAAGACAGCCAATCGCTTCGTTCTCTTAACTGCCAGTCACCGAAATCCGTCCAATACCCGCAGTGCCATTTCTAAACTGTATTCCCCACTGTGTCCTCCAACTGTTGTACGTTCTGCCAATCGCTTGAGGACAGAGTGGGAAAAGGAGCAAGGAGAGTTAGAAGCAGGACAAAAGAAGTTATATAGACCGCTATACATGTATTTTAATGTTTTAGAAGACGTGTAGTGTGAAAAACAATAGCCGAGAGTGTGGATGGACATGCCACTGTAGTTATGGAGCCCCCTTTGAGCAAGAGGAATTCGGCGATAAGATTAGCGGATTTGGCAGCGACTCAACCCCTTCCTCATCAGAATATGACAGGCTTCCCGGGGATAGGGGGGCATCACCCTCACTCCCACCATGCCCACCTCCACCCTGGGGAGATGGGCAACGACCCCGGAGTGGCTCTCACTCCATTTGGACCTGAGCACATGGCACAGACAAATGCTCTCAAACTTAGTCCATCTCAGCACATTCAAAGCCATCCCGAAGCCCAGACCGCGGCATCTTTCACTTCTTCTCAGACCACAGTTGGTTTCCCCGTGGCTCACCCCCACTCAGGCTACACAACCAGCAGGGACTACATCCTCAGGAGAGAGCTCTCAGCCTCTGCTATGCATGCACTTGGCGACCAGCATAGTTCCGCCTCCTCCCCTCATCACCATGGCATGTTCATTTCCCCAACAGGTGCTTATGGGCACACTGAAGGTGGTGCCCATCCACTTTTTACTGGACTTCACGATCAAGCTGCCCCAGGTGCCCACCACCATGCTCTCAACGGGCAGATGCGTCTGGGTCTACCGGGGGACATCTATGGCAGGCCAGAACACTTCGGCCACAGGCCCGAGCACTATGGACCATCTTCACTCCACAGCTACAACTCCATGAACTTAAATGTGAACATCGCTTCTGCTCCTCATGGAGCCACGGGGGCGTTTTTGAGATACATGAGGCAGCCCATCAAGCAAGAGTTAATCTGCAAATGGATTGACCAGGAGCAAACTTCAAAAAAGCCTTGCTCCAAAACTTTCAGCACCATGCACGAGCTGGTGAACCATGTCACCGTGGAGCACGTCGGTGGACCAGAGCAGAGCAACCATGTCTGCTTCTGGGAGGAATGTCCACGCGAAGGGAAGGCGTTTAAGGCGAAGTACAAACTGATAAATCACATTCGAGTTCATACGGGAGAAAAACCCTTTCCCTGCCCTTTCCCCGGCTGTGGAAAAGTGTTTGCGCGATCGGAAAACCTAAAAATTCACAAGAGGACGCATACAGGTCAGTGAGAGTTCGGTCAGACAAATGTATGACACGTTTTTGTGTTAAGGTTAACTACAGAAAACTTTTAGTCAGCATAATTGGACTACGTAGTTCATAAGTAAATGATCGTGTGGAAATTAGACGTATGTCAACATAGCCTATGTGCTAAGAAGCGTTTCAAAAGAAGTGAAATGAAACGAGTGAGTCCGGTTACGAGTGTGAGTTTGCCTTGAGGTATAAGTCATTTTTCACACAAGAAAAAAAGCCATTAGTCTAAACATTTGTTATGACAAGCTTAGAAAACCATGTCTACGCTGTTGCAGGTTGTTGCTTACGACTATTGCTTGGTCGTTGTGAAATCTGTATTGAATCTATACCATCTTAAGCTTACCTCTATCATGACCTAGAACGAAAAAAAAAACATAAAATGACATTCAAACGGGTGTAAACATTGCATGGTTGATAATTTGGTATAAGATAGCTATTAAGTAACATGTTAAGAGTAAAGTGACTAGTTCTATGTCATATGTTTCTGTGTGCAACATAAAGAAGTGTTCGGGTAGTGCACGATGGCAGCGCATTGGCCTCTGCGGACCGTAAATTACATTGCCTGGTCATTCAAAGGCGTCCTTAAATTATGTACGCTACACTAACAAGAACAAAATTATTGTGTTCTATCGGGCGTTTTCTCAGTCAAAGCAGTCATGTGTGAACAAGCTTGCCTTTAAACACATTGCTCCTGAACTATGCGCCACTCGATGAAGATTTTGAGAATGGCATATTTAGTTAAAACTAAACAAAACAAATGCTTCCCAATTCTGAACTCAAGTGAAAAGCCATCACGACCGTCAGACTTTGTCTGTACCGTTTATATGGATAGGCTATGATTTCGAGAACGAGCTCCGTTGGAAGCGCCATTGCAAAGAACCTTGAAAGGGACGGGATTACCGAGTGTCCGTGAAGCAAAACAACCGCACATGGTTAATCTCTGAAATTCCTGCTCTAACTTGAGTGTTGCTGTTCCCACTTCTCATGTGTGAGCGTAATACTGCCGCACTATGATTTTGATCTGTGCATTTTTCCGTAAAAATGTCCCAACACGTACTGCACTGAATGAAAGCTACCCATGCATAGTTTTTGGCAACGTCCATTTTATAGACTGCCGTGGACCATATATTTTAAAACTAGACAAAATATAATCCAAAGTGTGATCTACACCAATTTCCATAAAAACGGCAGATGGGGCATTTCTTAAGATCCATCATAACACTGTTATGAGGGAAAACACGTCACTCTATCACCCAAATAGAAAACATTTTAGGTCATCCACTTACTTTAACCCTTGCTTGGCCAAAAGAGACGCAGACAGTTGAGGCCTCATTGCCGAGTCATAGGCCATTAAGAAGTGTTTAAGAGGTTTCCTTACGTGGGCGTTGTGCAAGGTAGATATCCAAAGGTCATGATAGTTTAATTTAGTCATTACGAGTAGACCTTCTCGATCTGTCAATGTAGGCCTACAGTTAACCAGGCGAAAAACGTTCTTTTTTGTGAGTGGGTGCATAGCTTTTGCCAATATTAATTTAGTGGATGAAGGGTTCCTCAAAGTTAAGTACATGTAATCAAATAGTCTTGACGCCATAGACTACAAAACATCATATATATAAACATCAACAAAACATCAACATATATAACATATATATATATATTATATATATATATATATATCAGACATAGGTGGGTAGCGGAGTTATTTGGCCTGTTTTTTTTATTAGTTTACTGGGGGACAAATATTGTAGGAAGGGGATGTCACTAACTGTGCGTCGTCAATGTACTGAAACATAATCCCTATATGCTTCTGTCTCTTCCAGGGGAGAAGCCTTTCAAATGTGAGTTTGACGGTTGTGACAGGAAATTTGCCAACAGTAGTGACAGGAAGAAGCACTCCCATGTCCACACGAGTGACAAGCCTTACTACTGCAAAGTAAGGGGCTGTGACAAGTCCTACACACACCCCAGCTCCTTGAGGAAACACATGAAAGTCCATTGCAAGTCTCCCCCGCCCCCTTCTGCCAACACAGGCTCGACATACCACTCCTCGTCCACGACTCTCGGAGATCCCCTCTCCGAGTCTCACAGGAGTCGTTCGGCCAACCTTTCACCTCAGGTTACCAACCTCAATGAATGGTACGTGTGCCAAGGGAGTGGAGGACCCAATAATCTCCACACACCTTCAAGCGATGTGCCAACGTCAGACTCGGAAGACGAGGACTCTTACAGAACCACAGACCCAAGGACAATGCTCTAGTGGTTGTTGGGGAGAATGGATTATAATATTTACAATGAATTCGGCGTTCGTTTTCTTTCGCACTGTTAACATGTCATTGTTCATCGGGACCGTGCGCTCAGTTTTAGCGAGAACATGTGAAACAGCGCCGCGGATGCCAGTTGGTGACGCGCATTTACCCTCAATATCAAACCCATCCGCATACTCAGCAGTGCTGTACAAACATATCGGAGATGCCTCCCCCCCCCACACACACGTCTGATGTGGTTTACAGCTAATCGTCATGTAGTCTACACTGTGTCATAAAATTGTCAGCCATCTTGTGTCAGCGTTAAAGCTTTATTGGTGAAAATCAATTAGGCGTGTCAGTATAAACAAAACATTTGTAGTTATGTGAAACACTGCTGCCCCTTTCCATAACAGTTGGCTCATCAACAGAAATATCAATTCATTCATATATGGGATGTGACGATTAAAATATCTCTTCTAAAAGATGTGTCCGGCTAAAACGGAACACGTATCAGTTCTTTTCCTTACACACACAGTGTCTCTAATTTATTGCTGTCTTATTTGAGGGTATGTCTTCACTTTATATGATTTAATCATAATCGGACAGGCAAATCCCTTGAACTGTTGTGCATTTATATTTTTTTTAATGCTCAAATTTAAGGGATACTTGTTATCTAACATTAGTTTTGCATTCCATCATAATAGCTATATCACCTAATAGCTCTATCAGTTTACAGTGAGAACAACTTAGTAAAACAAACAGTGGTTTACAGACCTATCACCTATAAGAGGGAAGAAAAATTTTAAAGGGTTTGTAACTTTGTTCCAATTTATAAAATTCTGTGTATGGGCGATTTTGTGATATTTAAGAACTATTTAAAATGTTTATTTTATGCAGATTCCATCATTGTATCTCTCGCAAACGAGGAGGCTACGACTATGTCCTTGGAGACCCTAAATAACCTATGTAAAATTGGTTGGCCTATACCAGACTGGTTTGTATAATGCTATTGATGTGATTGTTGTAGTTTTTCAATGATGTTGTTTTTTGTACATTGTAATTTATTTGTTGGTCTTAAATGTTTTGAAATTACAGATACACCAAAGAATAATATTATTGATTTTGGTGAAAGGTAGTGATGCTTTTTTATCGTGTTCTGTAAAAAAATGTTTTACTTGAATAGACTGTATAATGTGAAAATCAGTCCTTCGCATGCCCAGTGTAGTATCTCTGTTTTCTTTTTTCTTTTCTTTTTTTTCGAGGTGCATGGTGCTGTTTTTTTCTGTGGATAAAGATGATGAAACATCTCAGACAGTGAAAGTCATTGATGTTAAATTTTAAATATAAAAATGTTATAAACTTGAATAATGAAGAACTTGTCTTATTGCTCCTTTATAGACTTGTTTAACAATAATTATTTTTATTTGGCCAGTTTTCAAAAGAATTCCAAAAATGTATTGAAAAAGAGGCATGTCAGAAATGTAAATGTTGCTTTACGCAGAAATATATTGCGAAGGCACTCCTTAACTGAAAAGGTTAATCATGCCAACACGATTCAAATCCTACATTACTCGAGTAAACGGAACACTCGGATATGGCAGGAAATAAAATACCTGGTCACCGTGTTCACAGTCACTCTCTAAAAATAATGGAATCTTTAAATGGGACCAACCCATTGCCCTAAAATGGTCATCAAAAAGGATGTGCGTCATGAATCATTCATGGCAAATATAAACATAAAAAGATGCTTGGCAATGAGAGATCTCTTGTGTAGAGTGTTCAAAACAAATCCTCCACTTATTCTCTCTATTTAAATGCACAAAACCGCACAATGTCACTTTGAAAGTTCCCCTGTCCAATTTATAGATTCAGAATTGTCCGACGCAAACTGTGCACCACTTCAAAGTAAAGCGGAAGGCCAGGCGCTTTGACAATCTCCATGGTTCGTTAAAATTTCAGTGGTAATTGACTACAGGGACGTTTTGAATATATCTAGAAGACAACCTACGAATGGTAGTAGTATCAAAGAAGTGTACATTTCTTACAAACAAAACCACGTGTTTTCCTAGAGGAAATTGAGAAACTGCAGCAGACAGAACGGAATTTCTCATTAATGGAGGATAGGAAGGTGTTTTTTTCTGTGTCAGGTGTTCTGTTCATTATTCAAAGATCATGTCTACGCCTATATTGCATTACCACACACATGACCCCATGTTTTGTTTTAGTGCCTACGTCATGATCAGACCAGGGTGGTTTAGGTCTGATGTGGACACGATATAAGTTATAAACATGCAAATCATGCACATCTTATCCCTTCCCAAAGAAGTCTAACAAAGCCAGCCAAATAGAAGCCTATATAACTATACTTAATTTCATGGTGACCTTCCATGCAACATTTAGATTGCTATGGAAGAGTCGCAAAATCTTAATGATTAGCCTATGAATTCGAAATACCTGTATGATACAGTTGCCTTAACCTCTGTATTCTGTTAAGTCTGCTAAAATTCATCATATTAAGTCCCAGATCATTTCAATCTCAAGTTTAATTACAAATGAGCACTGTTGCTCCTACACATTTTTGCACAAAGCCATTGTTTACTGAAGAAGCAAAATAACTTCTTTATTTATTTAGAACAAGTGCCATATGAATAGAGGAAAATAAACACGATGAAAAATAACCAAAGAGATAGTCCCTTCGGCGTGAAAGGGGGAACTTCATAAAAGAGTGAAGCAGTCACCGTTGAATGGGAAACGCTTTGAAGTAGAACTTATTATCTGATGAATGCTTCTCGGTTGTCCTAACGACGCTGCTGAATTGAAAAGCCTCTCCTTTGTCAGCGATTTGTTCTCCTTTGGCGAGAAGCCCGTGGAAATCACTTACACGGACTACCTTAACATGCAGCCTGCAAATCAGTAACTTTGGAAGGCAGACATGCAGACGCCACTTCACAGAGGACAAAGCAGAAGTCAAAATGAAACACTGCGACTTTCCCTCTTTCCGCCTTTATTGGACAGAATAGGCATAACAGAGAAGAATGTCTATTTGGAGACATCAGTGACAAGTGAAAGTGACTGGTCATCCCATCACTTTGTGTCATTGTAGTGTCTTCTCAAATAAACATTTGCACCCACTTGCATGACAGGATAAAGTGGCTGTGGCAGGTAGCCTACTTTCATATGTTCCTGGAAAACAGCCTAGGCTACTGCAACTAATTCGATAACAGGTTCCTTGAAAATATCAAGGTAATTGATATTATATTAGCAAAGTCTGGTGCAACTGAAACCACTGTTTGTGAATTTGTGTTGCTCACAACTAATTTAGATGAAAGTTTATTTAACACATCTTTTCGGACAAAGCAGTCCAAGGTCTAAGCACAACGTGTTGTGATTACTGTATAGCTCAGAAGGATGCACAGAATGCGTCATGTCTGAAAGCAGACATTTTCACGAGCTTAGAGATAAGCGTTCAATCTCGCCTATTCGCCAGATGAAACTACACCAGTGTCTTATTTGACTATCATTACTATTTTAATCAGTATAAATTAAGAGTAGCCTATTTAATTAAATTGCATTGATATATAGGATATGTAGCTGTGGATAAGCTATTTGTTTAATCAGAATAAGTAGGCCATTAAACACAAAATTGAGTAAAATAATTTCTATGCCGTTTGGAGAGTATAGGATAGTTTAACTTCAGCGGTGAAAGCAAATGATCTAGACTAATATGATTTATGAAGACCACTAAAACCACACATTCCCTAAACCTGTTCTTTCTGTTAATTAACTATTGCCTAACTTCTAAAAACATTAGCCGTTCTGCCCTACCACAGCATGTCAGGCAGGGAAGACCAACAAACTGGGCACATATTCATTATCCCGGCATTGTGCCAAAACTTTCTAGCACCCTACCTGGCTACTATCTTAAGTTTCCAGAATAAGTGAGAAAACACAATCCCGCAGCTATGCGCCACTTCCTCCTTTAACCTCCAGTTTAAATCTGCATTGAATGTCGAACACTAAACTATCAAGCGAAATGATTCTTTTCTGCTCTACATTCTGTAAGTACACTTTGTGCACTTAGACTTTATGTGACGCTTTTAATAGTTGCTAATTCTATGTCATGCCGATGTTAATTCCCGAAAGCGTGGATTTGTAGCCTATGTCTACTTCATCAACTGTAATAACTGTGAATGTATTCTGTTTTTGTAAATGAACTCTTGAAACTCTCGGGACGACGCGTACCCTACAAGTCCCATTCGAGCAGCTGTGCGTTCACCTATTAGCCCCGATGTCTTTCGGAAAAGTTTGGAGGAGTTAAACATCCGACAATGAGACCTCCAGGGGGGCTTTTGCCTGACCTATACCCGATTTTAATAGTTTCATAGGAACTTCATTAAATCAATTACTTAGTGAGCACATCATAATTTATTTGTAATTAGCTCTGAAAAGCTCGATTTTTATGTAACGCAGTAAAGAAGGGATACGCTGCGGGGACTGCTGAAGGATGTCTGATGGCCTTTGATTTAGTATTATTTGCCTGGTGCACTGGAAAAGAGTCTCGACGTCTTAATCTACAATTCAGTTCAGTGATTTGTGGGCTTTTTCGCCTGCTAAAAGAGGAGGGAAAAGTTCGTTGAGAGGAAAATTTTCCTCGGCTACTGCACTCGAGAGTTCTCATTAGTGAGGTATGCGGCTATGCAACAGGCCAGAAAAAAAGTGAAATATTTTGGGACATGCAAGCCAGCATATAAAATCAGTGGATAAATTGAATAGTTTTTGTTCTTATGTAGTGGTCAAAAATCTGATTTACGGGGGAGGTGTTACTGCACTGACACACGTTGGTGGATATCCTACTGTACTGTATATTGCAAATGAGGCAAATAAATATTCTTTTTGTATTTATAATATGGGGTCACAGGGACATTTAGATTCTGAATCAATATAACAAAAATAATCACAAATACACAAAATAAAGCAGTCAAAAACAAGCCCTTTGACTGTTGATAAAATACATTTATTTTATTGAAGTCCTCTATTTTATGAGATACAAAACAAAAATTCAATACTAACCTAGAAATCAGGCATATGTACACAAGGTACTGGATGGGCAAGCCTTCTATTCTTCATTTTGGTAATGGTACAATGTGGGTGCCTGAAATTTTTTATCATGACAGCGATGCGAGGACACTCCACCTGCAGCCCAGATGAATCATTTGGCCTGTCTCCTGGAGAAACTGACATAATATCTGGCCATTCAACAACATCTGTGGGCATAGAAACTTGGTTCAGGTCCAAAAGCGTATCCGCAGGACTGGGAGGCTTTCCAGAGCGCTGGGTGAGAAGAGCAAGGTCGTCCACGGACAAGCACTTGAGCCAGGGCCTCGTACCTGGCCCACCCAGCCGCAACACCAGACGGCAGAAACCACAGAAGAGTGCAGGTTGCTCACTGTTTTGCCTTGTGTTGGACAGAGACTACTTAAAAGCCTCTAAATACAGGCCCAGGGCATCAAGTCCAGGTGCCCAGCTCCTCCAGTCAGCCCATCTCATGTGCAATAGCAACTATTTATCAGGTATTTGAACCAGTCTGTTTTTTTGCAACTGTTGGGAAATGTCTTTATTATGTGTGCATGTCATTTGTTTGAATGCATATTTATTCATGAACGTGTATGTTTCTATATGCCCTGATATATGTTTATTCTCCACCGAATGCTGTGGATTTGGTCCTGGAGACTGTTAAAGGACTTGAAGGAAATAAGTATGTCTCCAGACCTGCGGCCTCCGTGTTTGTATAAATTGCTGGTGGCAACATCTCAGGAGGTTTATCTCAGTCAAAAATAAGAAGGAAAAGGCCTTTTTTCTACAATTTGCTGAATCATCTAATCTATATAGCATTTCATACTGGCACGCCCCTGGAGTCAGGATAATTTGCTCTGGCTTAAGTTAGTAGGTTAGCATCTGACTGTGAAATGTGTCAGGCCCCCGCAATGAAACGGACCACAAACCTGCAATCCAGAATGAGCTGTATGTGTGTTCACCCTTTTTTTCCTTCCCCTGGTATCCCTCATCTGTTGAAGCATCAGATTCTGATCTCCTCAGTGTATCAGTCCGTTACTATCATTCTCACAACATCACAGGTCTGCTGGTGAATGTGGTGCCTCTTGTTGCAGAAAAGGTCAACATGCGGTAGGAGGAAATCATTCCTGCACAGCTGGAGAGGAGAAGAGCAGATCATCTCTGAACAAAAAAAAGAGAGAGAGAGAGATAGACAGACAAGTGGGAATCAGCAGAATCAGTGGCTCAGGCAGAGAGAAAGAGAAAGAGACTGGGGAAAAAAAGAGAGATTTTATATAAACTGCACAGACAAAGTCTCAAGTCAGGAGGCCTGAGTGACATTGACTTTGAGAAGCAGATATATGACTCTGTCAATCATGCAGCAGTTTGCCAGTTTGCAGAGCTGAGCACCTTCTCTAAACATATCCCAAAGCGTCCCATTCCTTTCAGTGGGAATCTAATCTGGGACTGATAAGCCCGCAGTAGATTCTCCCAAGGGTCAGTGGCAGTGCGTCACTGGACAGTCAATCCGCCTGCTGGCTTTATTAAGGTGACGGAATGGTCTTAAACTTTACAAGCCACTGCCACTCTGCCTGGCAGGATCTATTAGGATGAAAAATTCTGCAAGATTTTATATTTGGTAGTGGCAAAAGGGGGTTGATAGAAAAAAACCTTTCAAACAAAACCACTGTCCACCAAGGCACTCTTGGTGGACAGTGGTTTTGTTTGAAAGGTTTTTTTCTCCCAGTAGGATTTTTATAGCCATTTCACCCTGTGTCAGAAGGTACAATCCTTTCAGGTGACATCAACCAACTTGAATTGTGATACTGTTAAGATATATCCCGTTTTTTTTTTATCAACCTTAGATATTGTGAGGTCTTTTGGAGTCGCCTGGCTTCAATAGAGACCTATAGAGCGAAGAAGCCTGGCTGTGTAATTTACCGCTGTTCAGTGCCAAAACCCACAAATTTCACCATTCCTAACCTAACAAAAATCACTGACTGCAATCAGACGCCACGCAGCAGAGGGGGGATGGATCTAGTTCCAGCTCCACACTAAAAGAATCCCGGGCCAGCGGGCATACTACGTATCAGGCACAGTGACATGCCAACTGATAGCCTGTTATCCTCCACACCTTGGAGTGAGGATGGCCACTCCATGGACCAAGGCCACGACCACGGTCTTTGTGGCTGAGAAAATGAATGTCACCCCTTGAGCCCCAGCTCCATGGACCAGGCCTAGCCGAAGCTGATGATGGACTCAGGGCGGCGAAGGAACAGTCCCTGAGGAGACTTTACAGTGAACTGTCCCAATCACAAGACAAATTGTATAATTAGGCACAGACCTAATGGGAGGCCCACCTTTGGCCCTTCACTGACACTAGCAATGGTAAATGACAGCATATCTTACTAAAATAACACCGCAAATCCATCTTGATGACACGAAGGACCCAGTCAAGAACCATTAAGGCGGTCTTCTGTGTGAAGCCATTAGGCGTTTCGAAGGCTTGACAACCCAAATCATCAGCAGTTAAGCTGATTTTAATGTGCACCCGAGCCCTTCAATCTGAAAATAGTTTATTGCTAATTATTTTAACGAGGAACCATAAGTCATCCAATAATAAATTAATCATTGATAATAAATCATAATGTTTTGTAAGTTTCCAGAGAAAAAGGTTAGTTTTTTTATAGTTTACATTTTAAACGACACCTGTGTGTAAGGCTACTTTTCAGCAATCATGTTGAATAAGCCTGAAATAATCCTTTCTAAACAAAATACTATCGAAATTGTTGACTTCGACTTTCTGTCATATTTGGTTCTATTTTAAGGACATATCATCATAATGATGCACCTAGGCGAAATTGCCAGCTTTTGAGCAGTGAGCTGGATGAAGTTCCACATGATTCCAAACGCATTGCGCGCCATACTCAACCGCTCCAGCCCATAACCCTGTCACCCCCCAATGATAGTTTTCCTTTCAGCACCGCCGCGCTTGTCATAATCATTGTCAAAATGTGCGCCATGGCTACGCTCGCAGTCGGGGAGGGCTTAAGATTGAAGGTGCTGTGCTCAGGTTCCTGGCTGGACCAGGCGGGGTTAACCACCTTTCCATCCAGGAGGGCCTCAGTGGAATTCTCATTATACCACAAGCTCCCAGTGTTGCGTTGCAGAGACCATGGCCACTTACCTGAGAGCCATTACTCCAATACGCCGAGCTAAGCATATTTAACATCAACATTTGTCATCTAGAGGAAATGTACACTAGAAAATATACAATATGTACACTAGAAAAATAACAATAGGCGTGAAAGGAAAAATCTTCATTTTTTTTGTAAACATGAGATGTCAAATCTAGCTCTAAGCTGTTTCAGGTGAATAAGACAGCTAGACAGTGGACCAAAACAAGTTGCTAATAATAAGCATATCAGCAAGTCAATATTTGTTGGCTAAATCAAAAAGAAAATGCCTTGATGTTTCCATACATGATTACATCCTCTCTGTGACAAATCTTTGATCTGCAGCAGAAAGCGGAAAGGGGTTTGACAGTTGTTTGGAGTCTTCAAGAGACGTTGAGTTGAGATGTCATAGAATTACCTTAATCAATTGTATGGATTTGTGACTCCAGTAATCATTATTCATGATCGCTCTGTGGGCATATTTGTTATTAAAAAATCTACATGACTCAATAGTCTAGGCCTACCTTACAGTAGGGAAATTTGAAGCCATTTGATTACGCGACCAAGTCATTTTCTAAGCTATTTTTTGCTCAAACCATTTTACTAAAACGAATTTAAAGCATTTCTAATTTACAGTAGGCCTATGATAAAAATGTCATTAAACTTAACTGGTTCATTTTTAAAAACACACTTTTACATCATAACAATAATGTCAATTGTATCAAAAAGCATCATGAACAATTCGTTTTTAAATCTAACGTGCTGATATAGAGAAGGATAACGCGGAACTTTTTCTTTACAGTTTTAAGAAAAAAAAAAACTCTACATAGGGATGGAAAATAAGGTGGCATCCATCATAATGTAACCTCTTGCCCGGTCATAACATCGCGCAACACTGGTACACCATGCCACACACAAGGAAACTAATGTGAACTGATGAAGTCTCCTCCAAACTTCATTGCTACATACTGTGCGGAGAACTTCAGGGTCAAGTGGCGGTTCATTAGCGGTGTCCCCGTTACCTCTCCCTTGTGCGCCACTCGAAAGACGCGCTCTTAGAACTGAGTGGATTAACTGCAATTAAACTGCCATTTCTGAATACACACTTTGTGTATGATTCATGGCAGATAAGGTAACCCAGAGGTCTTGTAGGGGAAACGATCTTTATTGAAATAGGTTACTCACAGAGTCTCAAGGAGTATTAAAACGACAAAAAAATATGTCAATTCTCTCTGAAACGAATTGTTCACAAATCAATATCCTAGTCTTTATAAGTTAGAAACTCCAAAGTTGCTTTGGCCGTTTAAAATGAAATAGTTACACGAACATAATGTTAACCTATCGTCTCTGATGCAACTTCATAGTGAACTGCAAAATGCTCATGATCAACGAATGAAGATAACACGCAGTGCTCGAGTTTGCACACTGCCATTTTCATCATTTGTGGTGTTAAAGTTGTTTTCTCAAGATACAGTAGGTTACATCAGCTATGTTGCAAAAGTTGCCAGGTGTGTTTTTGAGTGGCACCTTGCGTCACCATGTAGGACAAATATTAACCTAAACAATCGTTCATAATTGTAAAAGATTTAAACAATTGTTTATTTCTAACTGTATCGTGTAAACTGCGAAATCGTAATATCTCAACCCAGAATTTTCATATTCAATTAAATTCTTTACGAATGTCAAGTACTGTGGATTCAAATCAATGCAGATTAAAATAATTAAAAACTAGTAAAAACAAACAAATAAAACGGAATTTTCCACTTTTCAACATTCATTCAAGTTCGTTTTTATATGCACTAATAACCCCACAGAATCCTCCATAACGAATTAAAGCAAATTGTATATTGGGGCATTTCGGATGCATACCACAAAGTAAAACACTCGAAATAATCAGTCGGTTATAGGCAACATCTAAGTTCAAATGTGACTTCTGAACCTAGGACACACCACCAAATAAAAGCTGTAACCATACGCTTGTCATGAACTTTTCCAGGAATCAGACAATATAATAGACAAGGTTCTGTGCTGCACTTCGGGGATATCATGTTTAATTGGATTACCAAAGATGATGTCACAGACCAGACTTTGGAGCATGACTATGCAAACAGAGACACGCGCGGCTCGCATCAAGTGGTTAGCACACACTAAACCGATCACTCATTTACACCTTTGCCTCGCGACTGGGGTGCGCCTCCCGTTACTAACATGTTTATGCTACTTTAAATATTTAATCATTTCATTTAGCTGCAGAAACGTCGTTTCTGAATGGATCGCTATGCCGTTCTTTTGAACCTTGTACTCCTGGCTTTTAGTTTAAGTTGAGGAAGCAGCATCACACCTGTGCCTTTCCATAGCCTCAAAAAAAACTATCAAGGGTTTAATCCCCGGACAGAAAGTGGAAGAAACCCCTTGCCGGTCTCTCCACTTTTCATGGGAACGTAATAACAATTTCAAGTGGCCGGGCCTAATACTCTAAAACAACAATTTCAACTTTAGTAATGTCTCTGTTTGTTGTTGAGTTTATCTACCTTACCATCTCAGATATATTGCGAATTCACAGATAGCATGTAGGTGGTTGACTCGAGCACTAGTGCCTGTGATGGAACAAACACCTATAGGTGGGAAAACAATAGAGAGGGACATTTTGATCAAATCACTGGGCGGCAAGAAATACTTTGGGCATTTGGAGAGAGGGAACATTGCCGTTACCAAGGCGAAATAACGAACAGTTTTATTTATTTGACAGGCTTTGTCTGAAACTTGGGCCTCTATGGTCCTGTGGAGTTTTACCGAGGTCACGCACGCAGGAACCCAAACTCAGACAGCCTCTACCTGTGCGAGCGCTGACTTCTGTCAAGGAACGCGCTTTCGAGATGATCAGCAGTCAGACGCGCGTTCGCGTGTAAACGCCAAGACAGACTTGCCTCAATAATGTCAGAATAGAAAGGGCGGGAAATAGTGTATGTAACTCAGGCGGCACGGTGGCTGGCTAACAAATTCCACCCCAGTGCCCTCACAGCGTCCAACAAATAACGGGGGGGAAAGTATGACAGACGAAACTGCTAACCTAAAAAAACAAGTAAATAAATAATAAAAATAAAAAAATAACCTAAACATGCATGGGACATCCATTATGAACCGAAGCAATTGGTTGTCAGAGAACTGACTGTCACATTGTTAGCATACCTGTCCTTTAATCCAGGCGGGACTTATAGCTGACTTTATAATTAGCTTCTGAATCTGATGTAGGCATATCGAGGGGAAATATTGCATTAATGTTGCGCAGCTTTTAAAACCTGATGCTTACAGGAACACGCCCAATGCTCCAGTCGTGCCTCTGTATTATAGGACGCAAAGGTGATTATATTGTCTGTGTCCCAAAGGGCCTATCCGTGGAGCATGGACACGCGCTGTCTAAATGATTATTAAACGATGTGGTCTGTCTTTCTGATTTAATAGGAACATCAAACTTCAAGCTAGATTGGGCTATAAAAAATATTTTGGAGAAAAGTCAGGTCAGGTAAATTGATAATCCAGGCCTTTGAGAAGGAACTTCAACGCTTTAGCATAGTATGGCCTAAACTTCATTTAAGTTTTCCCCCTTGAACGTTCCTCATTTGTCACGGTGGACTAAACAGACCACTCTAAACCAGACAATCTTGACAGCATCCAGGGCTACACTTTTGAACTTAAGGCGCCTGCACCACGCATTGATCATTAGAAAGCCAGTGGGGGAATTCGCAGTAGCAGAGCAAGGTAGACAATCCTCACAGCGAGGCATCTCCCATCTCTCTTTTCTCGTTTAAGCTGATATACAACGGGGAACTGCATCAATAATTTTAATTGTGTAATTAACACACCACTAATTACGCGGGTCTATTGGGCTAATAACTAACTGAGTTGGATATTTTGTTTTCCAACGTGGCCCTAATTCCTGTATCAAAATGTATTAAAACATGCAAAAGGAATAGAAAATGTTTACTATTAATTAAAGACAATCTCGAGTTGACTACCGTCTTAGAAGTGGGCCATTCTTCAGACGGACTGCTCCTTAGGAGAAGGACTTACTGGGTTGGAAATTGCACCTGCTCGCAACAATAAACCTATTTTGTCTGTTCTTTGTCCATTTCCGGGAGCTACTGAACTCGCAAATGGAGATCACACACAGAGTTATAGATGGCGGAAAGATGAAGCCAATTAAGAAGAAAGCGTCTTCAGACATAATTTTAAAGAAGGAAAAAAATTGCATTTTTCACGAAATAGAATCTGGAGGAGAAAAACGTTGAAATAGCCTATAGCCTATATTTAAATTGAAAGTTTAAATAAAATATATGTGGAATATTTTATTATTGGAATATTTTATTATTGTGTTTATTAAATGTATTTAGGTATAGGAATAACCTTGACGTTTTATTTTAAATTATATAGGCCTGTGTAAAGGAGAAAACGAAGCCCATTTTATCACAATAAATTGAGCCTAATAGGCTACTGTCAACAAAATGGAAATTAACGACATAAGTTTTATTTGTTAAAAACACTGATTAGGGTTTTAAATCATTTTTATGAAGGGAAATAGACATCGTTAAAATAGTCTAATAATAATGAAAAAGCAGAGCAGATTCAGCTGAAGAGGACACGACAAAGGCCATTCTGTCTCCTTGAACAAACAACAGTTTCAACCGCCAATATTATTGTGCGTTTATAAAAGGATCCGGCATCAGACAAGCAATATACCGGCAGGTACACAGGGTCAAACCATATAAAAATGAAAAGTTGGGGGGACTTTGTCACACTGTAACGAGTCTGATTATCATGCTCACGACACCCTTTCTTAGTTGACCTGAATCCTAGCAACCGCACACAAAGACCGAGGGGTCTCGGAAGGGTCCGTGGGGAAACGGCCCAGCCTTTGATCTCACCCCATTTAGAGCGAGAGAGTCAGCTCAGACCAGCCAAGGCTCAGAAAAAGACTGGCCCAATCCGCAACCTTCACAAGTCCAAGCCCTATTCAAGAGGAATTATCCTTTACTAAAAACACACAACAATCAAGCGCAAAAGCCTTCACTTCAGAGAATTGACTTAGTCAGACACAACAACTTGAAATTGTTTCTACAAGAAAGCCCCTAAATGCTGAAGTGCATGCTTTGATATTTCCCAAGTGTTTTTTTCGGAATGATCATTTACAAACAATGCCGATTTCTGACCTCGATTTCTGGAGTATTTTGTGCACTTGCACAGCAGCTTCTTTTAAAATCAGATAAAAAGGCATGTTAGTTTTGGTTCAGGCGAATCTTTTTTATGTAAGATATGCTTGGGGAACGATTGTGGAAATAATTAAATTTATCCGATTTATATTTGAAAGAGAGAGCGAGAGAAAGAGAGAAATATACGTTATGTAGGCTATAATGAAAAAAGTTGACACACGTGCGTCCCATGGCTATTTGAATTCTCGTGAAGTCACTTGAAAATGTTCAGAAACGACTGAACTGAAACAAACACATAGGCTACTGGGTCTATCTCAACTTTTATCAAATGTCTAAACCTTCTAAGCCTTTCATATATTATCATTTTGAACAATAAACCATATAATTTGCCTATATCATAATGTTGTTTTGGTTTTAAATAGGCTACACTTTCACATTTTAAACCATTCAAAGAAATCTGTTGCTTTCTGAAAAAAAAAAGTTTTTTTTTTCTTTAAACTTATTATCTTGAAACCTCAGACACTGACCAAGTTTATTTTCACAACTTTTTAAGACCTTAGGCGATTTTGTTTTCGGGTGAAACTGTCCGAGGAGACTTTGCATCCTGTACTGCAAAGCAAACACTACATAAGTGAACGATAGAGAAGGTGTGTTAGAGCCAATATAGGACAGTCCTGAGTCTTTATCCTTATACTTGAAGTAGGTCTATAAGACTATAAATTCGACTGGATTTCAATTTCCCATTATTTCTAAACTAGATCATGGGTCTAAGTGGTCTAACCTTTCGCTTATGCTGTAAACGACTCGTTTTAATAGAGTGAAATAATCCTTTGTTGAAATTAGCTTGTCACATACTGTCATTAGTAAGCTAGTAAAACAATGAAGTCATTACTGGTAGATCCCCGGGCGGGATATTAGGCGAATAAAACCATCTCTGCCACACGGGCCCCATTGAGATTAATGAAAAATATGTAAAATATGTTCGTTTTAATTTTCCAGTGACAGTATTTTGCATACACGCATTTTCTCCGCTGCATTGTACCTGATAATTTATGAGGCCAATCTCCGCACACAACAATCAAGGACACAGAGCTCCCTCCCAGTATAATTGAATTCCTTTTTTAAGATTTGGGTAAGGTTCTAATCGTGTTAATTGTAATATACTCTCTTTGGGAATACCAGTAAATGTATTTAAATAATTCTGCCCTGAGTACTGAGTAGATTATGTTAAGTCAGTAGCATAATAGAACTGCCATGTAAAATTACACAGAGTTGGAGAGAGGGAACCGCTCTCGGCTAATCCACAGAGATGTGTCCATCAAATCAATTCAGATACATTTTCGTATCGGCAGAAGAAACCAATTTCTGGGCGACAGTGAATGCACAAGTGAATGCCAATATAAGAGCTCTGAGTGTAAACACATCACGCAATATGATCCAAATCGTTATAATGAAGAAAGTGTCACGAATGAAAGGCAATTCAAATATTCAGCAAAAAAGTATTATAGCTAAAAAAGGCAAAATAAAGAAATTAACACACATAAAAAAAAATGTCTCACTAAAACACAAAAAGTGACATTTCTGGTAAAGTGAGCAGTTGTGAGGAGAGCTGGAGAGTGTGAATGAGAAGCGAAGAGGGGGGAAAAGTGTCTCCCTATTTCTGAGTCAGCCAGGGGTGGAAGTCTATGCTGACACTGACAGGGCTGTGCACTGTGCCACTGGCCTGGCACCTGCTTCGCATGGCGTTAGTTACTGAGCAGGGGTGACAGAGATGGAGCGGGCACAGGAAAGCATCTTAGCTCCCTGAAACTGTCCCCAGCGCTCATGCCTAGGCACTGCCCTGAATGCACACCCCACCTCTGGAAATGTCTTCAGTATGTGGCTAATGTCTAAGACGCATGGACATCCCAATGTTCAGGGGCCTGTGAGGATTTGGTTGTAGGTGACAGAGTTGACACTGATATTAAAACTAAATCCCAGAGAAAGACATGCATACTCAAACACACTCACACTCACTCACTCACTCACACACACACACACACACACAAAAAGAACAAGACTTGCCAAACACAAGTTGACAGCTGACAGGCCTGTCCCCAAACTCTGAGACAACATAGCAGGTGGAAAATGAGATTGAGCAAAACAAATAGCATTAGAAAATGAAAAATAAATGAGAGCAAAAGCCAAAAAAAGAAAGAAAATGGAGGGGCCGAAGGGGCGGGGGCTGAGAGGGCACAGAGCAAAGGGGAGAGGTATGTGGCTGGGTGCCAAAGCGGCAGCTTATTGTTGGGGGCCTTTGGCTGGGCACAGCAGTGGTTTCGATCCCTTATTGTCTGCAGCTTCAAGTTTGGCATTAGGCTCAGACCTGAGTGTGGTGTGTGTGTGTGTGTGTGTGTGTGTGTGT
>JAGFZM010002669.1:0-11125 GCA_017657215.1 Limnothrissa miodon | reverse complement strand
ACTCAAACGAACTTGTCAGTTAGGTGAACAGCTTTTCCCACTTCTAATGTATGGTAGTGCCAAATTCTTTTGCCAGATTTCTACTGTGTGTTTTGGTAGTGTGACTAAAATCAAACATTCTATCATTTTTTCTCATAAATTGGATTAGCTTATCTAACAGATCTGATTGTTTCACAACACAGCATTCAGGTATGATGGTACTCCTGAAATAAGCGTAAACTTTCTTGTAAGCCTCACTCTCAGCCAGATGTGTATTATAGATGTCGATAATAGACTATCGTCATTATCAATGGATTCTGCTTCATTTGAGTGCAATGGAGCCTTGGAAGTGTACTGACGGTAACAGACACTGTGTGTGTGTCAAACAATGTTAGTATATGAACTTTGTGTGAGTGAGAGTGAGAGATGGATAAAGTGATACACCAATTAGCTTGTTAGCTGTGACAGTTCGGTTTTTAATTAAAACTTTTTGTTTTAATTTATACATTACAAGCTCATTATGTATACACTTTATTTCTGACTGGCTACAATTAAATTTATCATTGCGGTTTAAGCAGTTTAAACATTTAAGGTGGCCTCATCCAATATACACATGTCAAGTTTGGACATTTTTCCAAATTAGCGCCTATTTTAGTAAATTAAGCCTCATTTGCATATTTAGCCATTACTTTTAAGAAAACCTGCAATACAAGCAATACTTGTCTTAATGTATGTGATAAACTGAGAACGTTTTGTGGTGATTTATGAAAGAGTTTTTTTGTTTATCCTTTTTACCAGTATTTTCTCGCCCGAGAACAAGGCATTCATTTTTTAATGTAAATCCCATGAAAGTGGGGACCTGATACATAATATATGTGGTGGATATGTATCAAGGACCCTTTGAACAATAGGATAAAAATATTATGTGTATATATATATATATATAGACGTTCAACTCGACATATCAACAAATTAGCCTAGGGGTAATAGTAGGCTACACTATTGTTTCTGTCTTTGAAAAAACGCCATGTCTGATATAAGTCTGAATATCACCCCCTCCAAATCAGATAATATGGGTAAATTATACATTTTCTGAATCCTTAGGGTCATGCCAATATTTCAGTGTGTGTATTTTGCTTCTCTGATGCTCCCTGGTGCCACATGATTAAAAGACAAAGGATGACTTAGGCGGAAATGGCAGGAAAATGTGTGTGATTTAAGATTTGAAGAGCCCCAGGGTTGGCTGTACTTATCCAAAATGTTCACAAAAGGGTTTAAATGAAAGCCCAGAGCTTCCCCTTTAAAATGATACCAAACATAACAAAATAAAATGTTCCAATATGTCCAATATAGACTTTCAGCTATGTTGGTGTTCTGCTTGATTTATACGCCTTATTTTCTTGACCTTAGTTTACATTATGTGTGATAACTCAAAACAGCTACTCTTGTCAGATGGCCATCATACATCATTGGAAAGCTGAGATTCCAGGCTTTCAGAAAAGGTATGGTAACCTTTGCCACCTTTTCGGTAACGGTTTCCATGTTTTGAGGCCCTGGCTCATGGTCTAAGAAGGGCATTGCAGTAGTCAAGGCGTGAGAGGACCATAGTTTGAACCAGCAATTGGGAGACTTGTTGAGTTAGGTATGGTCTGATCTTTTTGATATTGAATAGTGCAAAGCAGCAGGCCCAGGCAAAAGAGGCAACATGGTCATTGAACAGACCCTCCAGGATTTCGCGATGTTGCGATTTGCAACATTAACGCAACTTCAACCAATCCCCGTGAATTCAGGGCGATGTTGCAATTTTAACTAATCACCGCAACTTTACCGCAAAATTGACCGATCATTTGCGTGGTCTTGTCGAGCTCACGTCGACAAACTATCTTTTTTACACTGAGCTAGAATCGCACGTCTATGTCTACTTTGCAGCGCGATCAATGCCCAGATAGCAGCAGACACTGGGCCGGGTCCGTCCATAAGTCGCCAGATGCGCAAGGCAGTCACGCCCGCTGAGCGCCTTTGTACCAGTTGTGGCTGTGACCGGTAGGCTGATAGTCTAAATTATTGGTTAGGGGCTGTTAAGGGGCGGAGTTCGCAGACCAAACGCGCGCAATATTTTAAATTTAACAGTCAGTGCGTGACGTCGAGCTCTGAGCTGAAGAATGTTGGACCCTCTGATTTTAACCAGAGACGTAAGGACTTTGTTTTAACATATAGCATCACGAAGAGTGGAAAATATTAAAATTAAGTAAACATAATATTCAGTATGAATGTTATCGCTATGTTCTTTTTTTTCATTCTTGGGCCCTCATTAAAGTTATCTTTTGACAGGCGATTTGTCAGTTCTAGCGCTAGCTAACGTTAAAGTAAGCAACGGCATATATCAGTTTCTTACTGAAAATAAACAATACAAATGAATTCAGTGGCATAGCGGTTGTGTTTTTGTTGTAAGCTGACTGCATGGCCCGAAATGTTATTTTATCCAGTGTCAACGTTACAAAGCGCTAAATAGCACATGTTAGCATCTGACACACAGCGGATAACAGTCAGGGAATATCAGGGAATTTTATTAACAGTAAATTATGTAATGGCCAAAACCTGCTACGTATTCACGTTTCGTTTGCATCGTTTTGTTTCCCGCTCTAAAAATGTGCAACATTTCCCGCTTCACAACACCGTTGTAATTTACGGCATAACACTGGCCAACTATCCCAAATCATACTATAGTTTTGGATAATGCCAGAGATCAACAACTATTAAGCTTGTCTGCATTTAAGCAACTTTAAGCTTTACGATAATATATTATCCTAAGGTTATGTGTAGCACAAGTTTATATTTTAATAATTTCCGATGATAAATAACAGTGAAAGTCTGAACGTTAGCTTTTGCTGCTAAGCTAACAAACGGTAAAATGTAGCATACAGTGAACTATAAGCTCAACGAACATTAAAAAAAACATACATAAAATCCTACAGGTATATTACATAACGTAAAGTACTAATCATACGTTTGCTGTTGTAATAAGCAGGTACACACCATGAATAGAATGATTATTGTCATGTTTAAAACCGTTATGGAATGCTGCACTTTACTCTGCAGTAACGATTAACGGTATAGCATAAATGTCATGTTTGTATGCTTTTTCTAGCTCTGACATCTAAATGGGGTACGGGCGACATTATGTTAAGATAACTTCATATTTGCCACTTGTAAATTTCCAGTTGACAATGCTTTTGCAGCTTCTTTTCTTCTGACTGCAAACAAGTTGCAGGTGCCGCAAAAACTATGATGATAAGCTTACGTTGAATCAACAAAATGATTGGAGTAACAGCGCAAGAGTAGGCGGGACATATGCTTTCTTTCAACCGCCATCTTTGCGTTACGAAGTTTCTTAATGCATTTCTATGGCCGTTTTTTTTTCTCCTAAAACGTCTCTGTCCTAATCGCGCCGCTACCTTCTGGGGAGACGCTTTCCGTTAGTAGATGGCCGGGCAGGTAGTAAACACAACCAACAAATCAAAATGTTTCCCACTTCGGTTTTGAAATTTCACTCACGTCTACAAAATAGTTTGCTAGTTGAGCAGTCATTTGGTCATGATGACATGGGAGCAGTTATATTAAAAGCCATAAAAATACGTTAACACATCAAATAGCAACTGGAAAATTGTGGTTGTGGCTGTATGTCATGATGGATCGCCCTGCGTTGTTGCTCTGATTGGATATTCGCGTCGCGATAGACGCTTTCATTTGCATAAAGTTGGGCACTGCTCAACTTTTTGTCGCGCCGGACCCAGAGATCGCATCGCATCGCCTACCCAGAATCCTTTGCGGAAGCAGTTAGTCGCGCTCCATAGAGATGAATGGGGTGCAGTGTCTGCTAGTGGATCACCGGCGTAACAACGCCCCTCAGCTGTTCTAAAACCAGCGTATACGCACGGCCTCTCGGGGCTTATTGCTTAAATTTTGGCTGGTGGCGTCACTGGCAAGAAACATATTCTACAAAAAGGAGCATTAACCTTGTTGCGACAACCTCTCATAACCATGTTAATTCAGCCTGAAGCTGCTCTCACCCCTAGAGTTTACACCGTTTACAATAGAGTGCTTGGTTTAAAAGAAGCTTGGTTTACAACGCTTTCCTTGCAATGCAAACGCCCCCTCTGTATAAAAATATTTTAAGTCAAAATACTAATTAATTTTAAAAGTTGAACAATTTTAATATTTGTTTAATAACTCATGGTGTTTGATAGCCCAATAAGCAAATTTACAATTTTTTTGCGATCATTGGACAAAATAATTTAGATGTGCTGCAAAACTGCACCTTTAACTAAAGATAGGTCAACAGTAGCAGCACTGAATGTTATAAAATACTGTAAAAACCTCTCCTTTTCTCCCGGTAGGTTAACAGCTGTGCTAATTGGTGAAGACGTAAGTTCAAATTTGTGAAGACGTAAGTACAAAATGGAAGCAAAGGTTGTTTCTAACTCCACTCTGAGAAGGCGTGCACAAAGACACCTTAAGAGGACATTACAGCAAATTAGTGATGACTACAGCATGAATTTGCCTGTCAGTGCTGATAATCGGGCTGGAGAAAGGGTGATGGATGACATTCACAGTGAAAATGCAGTATTGTGGGAGGATGATGCAACAGATATTGACATTGGCACCAACATTTCTGACCATGATGCAGATGCAAACACTTTTGACCACATAGATGCAGACATTTATGACCTTCCTCAGCATAGTAGCTCAGACTTGTCTGAATCTGATGATGAAGGTGTTGAAACATGTAGTCTCAAAGACCGAATCTGTTCCTGGGCCCTAACCTTTGGAATTTCACTTGTTGCTCTTACAGCACTTTTAAATATACTAAGACTTTACCACCCAGACTTACCAAAAGATGCACGGACAATCCTAAAGACTAATACTCGGTACACTATTCAGAACAAGGTTGGGGGACATAATCACTATTTTGGCATATTGTCCTCCATCAAAAGAACACTTTCTCAGATCACTGACTCACTTGCTGATTGTTTTACCTTAAAGTTGCAGATAAATATTGATGGGTTACCCCTGTTTAAGAGCACAAGCATTCAACTTTGGCCCATTTTAGGACTCTTAGTCAGTGTTCCAATGAAGGAGCCTGTCATTATTGCTTTATTTTGTGGGCCCAGCAAACCACAATCGGCTGATGAATTTTTAAAGGATTTTGTTGTTGAGCTCCATGAGCTGGAAAAGGGCTTTGACTTTAATGGAAAACGGCTTTTTCTTAATGTTGACTCTGTAATATGTGATGCACCTGCAAAAGCATTCGTAAAGAACATAAAGTCACACAATGGATACTACGGCTGTGACAAATGTGTGCAACAAGGACTATATGTGAACAGACGGATGACTTTTCCATTAACTGATAGCATGCTAAGGACTGATGAATCTTTTGCACAACAGGTTTATGAAGATCATCAAACTGGGCCAAATCCTTTTCATGGGTCAAATATTGGCATGGTGTCACAATTTCCAATGGACTATATGCATTTGGTTTGTTTGGGCGTGGTTAGAAAGTTGTTGCTAATGTGGCTTAGAGGTCCTCTCAATGTTAGATTATCTGCAAATGTTGTAAATCAAATGTCTGATCGCATGAAAGAGCTGAGACCTTATATTCCTGTGGAATTTGTGCGGAAACCACGATCATTTAGAGAAATAGACCGATGGAAGGCCACCGAATTTAGACAGTTTCTACTGTATATTGGCCCTGTCCTTCTGTCTTCATTTTTGCCAAGTCATTTGTACAATAATTTCATGTTGCTGTCCTCTGCCATTGCCATTTTGATCAGTGTGGACCTCTCATCGTCCTACAGTCATTATTCTCAGACACTACTTAAAACTTTTGTATCACATTTTGGTGAGATATATGGCAGTGATTCTATTGTGTATAACGTGCATGGTTTAGTTAATCTTCCAATGGATGTACAGAAGTTTGGTTGTCTGGATCATATTTCAGCATTTCCCTATGAAAAAAACCTCCAAAAGATAAAGAGACTTGTAAGAAAACCAGATCGCCCTTTTGCTCAGATTATTCGAAGACTGTCAGAACAAACTTCTTTCGGGGCATCTGCTGCTATTGATGGTGCTTCTGGTGTGGCATCATGCTCCTTAAAAATACAACACTTTGATGGACCATTTCCAGATAGACTTGATGTGAAAGCACAGTACACTCAGTTACATACTGACAAATGGACAATGAAAATATCAACAGGGAACAACATCTTTATTATTAGAGATGATGTTTGTGTGATTAAAAATATTGTTCAGTGCACTGATGGAATATATGTCGTGTACAAGGTATTCTCAGAAAGGTCACTCTTCTGTGAGTACCCATTCAGGTCTGACTTTCTAACTATATTCTGTGTCTCTCATCCATCAGACCAAATCAGGTGTGCAAAAGTGTCAGAAGTTACGAAAAAGTGTGTTGCTCTCCCTCATAGGGGTGGTTTTGTGGTCATGCCTTTACTGCATGGATTGAATCAGTAGTTAATGTTGTTCATTGTGATCTTCGTATTTTATGTGAAAAGTCTGTCCAATCCATGTCTGTTTATATGTACATTTGTTTTAAATGCCAGAACCAATGCGTACATTTCAGTGACCTTTATGTACCTATGGAATGCACACTCTTGTTGTCTTATTTCCCCTATTTACAAGATGTTTCATGTTGTCCAGTTTTTAAATGAACAAAAGTCTGTGTCTGTGGTGCCAGAGTCTTGGTACAGCAATGGAGCAACATATTGGCCATCATGTAAAAGTGATGAAAAAATCAACAAAGCCGCAAGGCGTGCTTTGAATTAACTCCTAAATTGTTTCTTTTAGATGATTATACGTCAGCTTGGCAGGCGATGAAGAAATCCTTGACCTGCCAAACATCAGAGCTTGACTCTAATGATGAGGAGATGGCAACACCACGGCTTAAAAGGAAACGTAAACCAATGTAAGTCCAAATAGCTGTCAGATTTATTGTTATATATTGTGCATTAATGCCAAGGAAAATGTCTAATAATAATATCTTTGTATTAATAGCCACCGCTTAGGAGATACAGATGATGAAAATGATCAGCCAGAGTTTCCTCAAAACAACCAAACCCGATCACCACAGCCTTCAAAATCCAATTCAAGTAAAACTCAGCAGTCATGCTCTTCGCCACCAGTGCCATCGCCTTACCGATCATCACCACCGATCATCACCACCGATCATCACCACCGTACCGTCACCACCGTTACTTCCACCACCACCTGTGTCTTCTCACCACCGGTCATCACTTAATGAGTCACCACCATCAATACTGCCACCAGCGTCCTCTCCTCAGGCATCCTCTCCAAGGTAAATTATTAAAAAAAAGTACAGAATTATGTTTGTGTTGATAATGTCTTCAAACCACCAATTCATGTCTTTCTTTAAACCCCATATCAAGATCCCACCAAATCCCACCTTCACACTGGTCATCTCTGAGCCCTATTCAATCTCCTCATCGATCATCACACTTGGTGTCATCTCCATATCTCTCATCACGTCCAGTCTCACCACCTCATCGTCGGTCATCGCCTCGTCCAGTCTCACCACCTCATCGTTGGTCATCGCCTCGTCCAGTCTCACCACCTCATCGTCGGTCATCGCCTCGTCCAGTCTCATCTCCTCATCGTCGGTCATCGTCTCGTCCAGTCTCATCTCCTCATCGTCGGTCATTGTCTCGTCCAGTCTCATCTCCTCATCGGTCATCTTCACACCCAGTCTCACCTCATCATCATTGGTCATTGTCAAACTCAATGCCATCCCCTCGTCGGTCATCAACACGCCCAATGTCATCTGCTCGTCAGCCATCACCAAGCTCACTGCGATCTTCTCATAGGTCATCGCCTTCATCAAGCCAAGTGCCACTTTCTCAGCCCACCTTTTCCTCTGCACCCCACTCACAGTCATCCATGTGGTCTCAAGACACTCCTGAACTCTTCAGGCCATCTTTGAGAGTGGGGCGATCAGGAATAGAACAGATACCTTGCTCTGGTATGTTTCCATGACTGTACTTCCTAACTGCACATCAGCTGTAATGTTTTGGTCATAATGTGTTTGGGTGGGACAATAAATAAGTAACCTCGGCAAATAGCCTTTGTAGATAGATAACGATATACTTGACATCATAGCCATGCTTACTGGCTAAAATATTGTTCGATAAACACATGACACAAAACCAAATACAGATGCTTTTCCACAAATACTTACACTCATGATAAACCTTTGCTTTTTTAATCACTGGTACATCATTTAGTCCTCTACACAAATGCGTAAACTTTATGTGATGTCTCTCACTCTCAGCTGCGGAACTTCACATTCTTAAACTGCTTGAACACATGAAGCAACAGCTAACACAACTGATTGCAATGGTCAACTTGATTCCTGGGAGGATGGTTGATGAATGTCCAACTGAAGTACCTGAAGGCATTCAGTTTCCCTCTGGCTCACTGGAGGAGGTGGAACACTTCGATGAGTGGCTGAAAGAACCGCGCAATTCCTCACAGAAAAAGAACTTGGTATGAACTGATTTGTCCTAACATTTTAACCATATGTTTTAACACAAATACAGTCCTCTTCACTTTTGGTGTAAATGCTGACTTGCATTTTCTGCAGAATCTGGATTTCCAAACCATTTTCATTTGCAGAAAACCAGTGCATCTATGCTTTGAATAGTGGTGTTGATTTGATCATAGTCCAAATCTAGATAGTGATGGTGATATAGTGATCTAGATTAAAATGCATTGCAACTGCCCTTGACTTTTTGATAGTTCATCATGTCAAGCCGTTTGATTGGGTGGCAGCCTCTCTAAACCTTCAAGTCATTATATAATGACAAAAATGACAGGACATGTAATTTCTTATTATAATTTGTCTTAATTTTTAATCTCCCCAGATTTCTGCCCTGGGTTCTATTGGGGGACAGGACACGAAGCATGTTACCTGGAACATCCTGTCACACATTTTTTGTGATAGTGTGGCCAAGAAAATCTCTTGGAAGGGAGCAAATGGAAAGTTGGCATTCAAACACATGGCACTGAGAGCAGTACTTGCACGTGAGTACAGAATGCATAAACAGGCCACTAGAAAAAGTTGTGGAAAAAAGTTGTTTTCTCAAGAATTGCTTCAGGTGACTTTTGGAACATACGCTAAAAATTGTTAGTTCTCTTTCGTTTCGAAGCCGAAACGTACGAGTGGATGATGCCTATCATCTCCTGCTTTTCTGAAGTCATTTTAAACCAACCCTTTGAAAAAAGGGCAGTAAGCGCACTGACGCGCGCAGGCAACTACTTAGACAGCCCTGCGTGACGTCAGAAAGTCTATATATTGACTGCGCTTACGCTTCAGGTCCTCTTTGCCTTTTTCACCTCGCTACTGCGTGTGTATTTCTGGTTGTCTCCGTTTGCCTTTGCAAATATTCTAAACCGACGGCTTTTGTCAAAGCCCACCAAAACAGCTTTTTTCAAAGCTCTTCGAGGGATTTCCCGTCTTGCTCAAAGTGCTCACGCTGGTCCCTGACTTCTGGTACCACGAGACGCAAGATGGCTACTCAGGCTACTCAAGATGGTACCACGAGACGCAAGATGGCTACTCAGGCCCTGCAACCCGTGCTTCCCAAGCGTGCCCCGCCTCAACAGACCGCTCCCGCTGCTCCTCAGACGCGTGCTCGTACGCCTCAAAGGACGCAAAAGAAGAAGGCGGACGCGCCCAAAGCCGCGCCACAGCCGGCTGACGGGTCGCAACCCACTTGGCAGCGCTCCCGCTCTCGCGGGCGCCCAGCTCCCGCCAACCGCCCGGTTAGCCGGGAGCGGCGAAAGAGGTCACAGCGACCCTGATGGGGTCGCGTGTGCACGGCAGAGCATGTCATGCGATCGCCATCCATTGACTGCTACGCCTCTGTGTGCTCTCAAAGGCCCGGGTCCTCGCTCTGCAGTCCCCAGCTCGGAGCGTTCTCCCCCGCTTCGGCGGTCCTCTCTGATCTCACCCCCTCACGGGGCGCTGAGTTTGCCTTGTTCACAAGCACTCCGCACACACGCTACAGCCCCTCTGGGGCAATGTTTGAAAATGAGCCCCGGCCCAGGCCGGAGGACGCTCTCTGTTCTGTCAGCGCTATCGCGCACTGGGGCACCAGTACGGTCTCCGGCGCGCGTTCAGCTGACACACGCCCCGCGCTCTGCGCCCCGCGTTTTGACACACCTAGACGGCGCCCACGTGGCGCCGAGGCCTCCACTTGTGCCACGTTCTCCACGTCCTCTGTCCCCCTCGCCTTCGGGCAGTGGGCATGCGACGCCTCTGAATCGTTCACAAGCAGCGCTACCGCGCACAGGGGCACCCACGCGGTCTCCGACGCGCGTTCAGCTGACACACGCTCCGCGCTATGCGCCTCGCGTGATGACTCGCCTCTACGGCGCCCAGGTGGCTCCGAGGCCTCTACTAGTGTCGCCGCCTCCGCGTTCGCTGTCCCCTTCGCTCTGGGTAGTGGACATGCGACGCTTCAGAGTCGTTCACGGTCGAGAAGTCCCCCCCGTCCTCTCTCGCCGCTTCTGTTGGTCGATTCGCTCTTCGCTCTCAGTCACGCGTGAGCGCCCAACGGTCTCACAAACGGCTAACTGGCCCTCAGCCCCCGCACACTGTCGGGTCTCTGGTCTGTCAGTCGGACGCTCTTCGGCTTCGCGGACAGCCCCAGTCTTTGACCTCGGCCCCCCTAGTGCCACCCGGAGGCAGCATAGCACTTCGTTTGTCCTTGCTGCCTCCTCATGCCGCCGCTCTGCTCCGGCAGAATTGGGCGATGTGCACAACGTCGCGTTGGGTCCTATCAACAGTGTTGAAGGGCTATCAACTGCAGTTCAGGTGGCCACCCCAGCACTACAGAGGTGTCATGGAGTCAGTGGTGCCCCCCACCAGGGCCCCTGCGCTCAGACAAGAGCTTTGCGATCTCCTGAGAAAGGGCGCTATTCAGCGCGTAGATCCGACGCTGGCGCGCGCAGGTCGCTACAGTACGTACTTCCTGGTGCCCAAGAAGTCGGGCGCTTTTCGCCCTATCCTAGACCTCAGAGCGCTCAATGCTTCGCTCAAACCTCTCACCTTTCG
>JAGFZM010002666.1:0-10585 GCA_017657215.1 Limnothrissa miodon | reverse complement strand
CCCCCCAGGTCTCTTCATTATATTTATATTAGGATAGTATGTATGTTACGTCGCAAGACGATTTTTACTGGGCTTCAGCCTGGGGTAATTTGAGCCGAGCCCGGGTAAAAAAAATTTAATGCTTCATTTAGAACAACACAATTCAATATAGCCCGATGTAACTAGTTGGTTCTATTTTTAGAAACTGAGACAAGATATGTATTCACATGATAAAACGTGTCTTTAAAAAATTAATTAATAATTAAAAATGTTCGGCACAATCCTTAGACTGAGCCCAGGTTGTCCTTCAAGTCTGCCCTGTTTTTGACAAAAGCAGGATCTCCTTTTCCATCTGCATAATAGTATTATGACCCGAAGCCAAAGGCATGTTTTTGTCTTATACGAATTGAAAATTAAATACTGCAAAACTGTCGTTCATAATTAGGCCGTTTGTCTATTTTGGACATGTGACCTTCCGGGAAGTAGGAGGCGAACTCTTTTGGGTGGACAGGGCAAGCTTTGCATAGGTTTGCGTTGATACTGTGAACCGCATGACATGTCGTCTTTGGAGGAATATTCAGACATTGTGATGTTGCAAAGGCATACAACGCATGGAGGTATTAGCACCTTCAAGATATTGGCGCAAGGCGTGGCTGCTGTAAAGTTTTTGTGATATTCACAAGCGTACCCGATGCTCAGCTGGAAATCGCCGTTTTTAGCAGTTGAAGAATAGGCCAACCGATTTTTGAACAAGTTTCTTAAACCTCGTTAACTGCTGAAGAAACATCGATTTCCACCTGTGCACTCTCTTAAAGCTGTGAACATCACAAAATCTTAGAACATGCATAGCCAGACACATGCGCCCATGCCCTCCAAAGATGCTGTGAAAAAGCTATCTGCATGCGTTTTGCATGCCTTAGCAACATTATGTCTAAATATGCTAAACACGCGATGTGATGAGGGTGACTTTCAAACCATGCCCTCGCAACATTATGGCTATTGGCTAAATATGCGTAAACACCACAACTGCGATTGACAGTAAAACAACCCATGCCCAATTCGCCCAAAAGAGTGTTACTTCAAAAGAGGTCACAAGTCCAAATTTAGAACGCCATTTTTCAGTAGGCCCAATTTAATTTTCAATTCCTAAAACACATGAAACATAGCTTCTGTCTAAGAAATCATAGGATATCTACAAATTCAAATTCAAGCCTTTATTCATTTCCCATGTAACATCCAAAATCCAATAATGAATGAACGAAAAAGTACACAGACCTATAACATCTATTATTGCAGATCGCATCCAGAGGTTTTATATTAATATAGGCCAACTATTTTTCATAGTGCCATACTTCAAATACAAAAAAAAATATTTCAGATTCATATCCTTATTTTCATTCTTGTTATTCACCTTCCTGGAATCACTCCAATAGCCTACTGTAACTCATTTCCGTGTCAGTAGACTGATTTTATCTTAAGAATCATGTAGGCCCTAGCCTTTGTCACACAAACATGCAGACGCGATTTACGCTATTCTGCCTTGAAATTCCCAGAAGGCATTGCTTAATTTAAAATTTCCGGTAGATTATAGATAGATAGAGTTGTTTTATTTCAAACCATGCACATTTTTTTCAAAATCCTAACAAGAAACTCCCTACAAAAAAATAGGCTGCAAAACTTTAAGGATCCGGTCCGTGTACTTTTTCGTTCATTCATTATTGGATTTTGGATGTCACATGGAAAATGAAAAAAGACGTGTATATGAATTTTTACAGTTGCCATGATTTGTTAAATAAAGCTCAAGGCGTGTTTTTGTGTTTTACTAACTGAAAATTGAATACTAAAAAACTGCCGTTTTGAATTAGGCTGATTGTCTATTTTGGACTTGTGACCTGCCTGGAGGTTAGGAGACTATCTCTTTTGGGTGGACAGGGCATTGCCCTGCATATGGGTTTGTGTTGATACTGTCAACCGCATGACACGGCATCTTTAGAGGCATATTCAGACAGTTTGTGATGTTGCAAAAGCATACAACGCATGCAGGCATTTCATAGCTCCTTCAAGACATTGGCGCAGGACGTGGCTGCTGTGAAGATGTGATATTCACAAACCAAGCGTATCTGATGCTCAGCTGGAAATAGCCGTTTCTTTAGCAGTTGAGTACCGAATGTTGAAGCCAAACGTGGACGCTGTTCATTTGAACTGCTGAGGAAACAGTGATTTCCAACTGTCTCTCGCTTGTGACATTATGTCTAAATAAACACGCGGGTGACTAGATGTGATGTGATGTGATGTGATGCGGGTGACTAGAACGCCAGTTTTTTTATTTTACAGTATTTAATTTCAACTCCTAAAAAGACATGCAATCATTGCTTTAGCCTCTGACTAAGAAATAATAAACTAGGCTACCTGTAGGCTACAAATTCATATACAAGCCTTTTTTCATTTCCCAACATCCAAAATCCAATAATGAATGGGCGAAAAAGTACGCGGACCGCACACTGTGACTGTATTGTATACTGGTATATATCAAGTTACCAAGCCACTTGAGTTTTTATTTAGAATTTGAAAAAAAAATTACTGAAATGTTATGTTCGCAACCTATTTAGAATGTATTTAATCGTGTGTGAGCCGCGTCATTACCTCAATGGGCTGCTGTGATTAAATTAGCGTGCTCGGCTACTGAAACGGCCCGGAAACTGCGCGGCCCATCTGGCATCTGCCAGAATGCCAGACCGTCCAGTCCGCTCCTGGGTGCAGGGGCGGACTTACCATTTGGCGAACCAAGGTAGTCGCCTAGGGCCCCCAAAGTTTAGGGGGCCCCCCAACAGTCAGCCTTGCCACTTAGGTGAACACCAAACAATATATGTAATTTAAATTTGTCACTGATGTTAATTAGCCAGCTAAATAAATTGAAAAACACACCAAAATAGCATCAGAATATCGAATTCATGTCTATACAGTACGTTTCCTAACACACACCACACCCCTTGGTTGCTCTACATTGGGCTAGTTCATGACGCGTTGAAGTAGAATCTGTGTGGGAGCGCGAACTTAGAGAATTCCAAACTGACAGTGAACAAGTGAAGATGCAACGAAGTTATGACAGCGGTTGTAGACCTACTAAGAGGAAAAAAACGTGCAGAGAAGGAAAAATGCAGCTACACTGCCTAAGATAAGTTCATTTCTGAAGAAGCCTGTGCCTGCTCTACCAGCCTCGACCTCTGAGGAAAATGTTTGCGTGGTGGAGGAGTAACCGTGGCAACGGGCAGAAACCGTGTTTATCTTGTAAGTGGGCGATCGCATTTATTTTGTGAACGCGGAAATAGATAGATAGATAGAGCGATAGATAGATCCCCAAGGGGAAATTCAAGGTCCCAGCAGCTTAAAAAATTACACACAACATATACTACAGTGTAGGCCTACACAGGATAAGAAGCAGATCAACAAAACAACATGACTAGATCAACATTACTAAAAGGAACAATAGAATACAAATACTAACGGTAGAGATGAGCATGAATGTACTGTGGTCCAGTATGGGGTGTGTGTCAAGGTAGTAGTGCAAATGAGTCCAGTAGTGCAACAGTGCACGATTAAAAGTCTACAGCAATAAATATGAACATATGTAAAATGGGCAATAAAAAATATAAGCATAGCAATTTAACAGTTCTAGTATAAGTATATGGACAATAAGATACAATTAATTCAGTTCGATTCCGTGTCAGTAAATTCCGTTTTTATAACTTGATTCCGTGATTCTGTCCGCGTTTACCGCATCACGGAAATCATAGGACCCTAGTTATGCAAAGAAATCTTATAAACAATTTACTTAAACGGTTTTAGATAATCAATAGGCCACTCGAGTCCGTGCGTACAGTAGGCGCTGGTTTTAGAACAGCTGAGGGGTTTAACTGCACTCCGCTTCGGCCTCTCGTGGCTTAGGCCTATTGCTTAACTGTCTCACTCATTTTCACTCTCTTTCTGTCTCTCCTGTAGGCTACATTTACCTTGGCATCAGTCTTATACTGTAAAAATGTCAAGGTGTTAAAATGTTAAATGAGTACTCTGTCCCTTCTTTTGTTCACCCTGTCTTTTTTCCTCTGTCTGGTTTCATCTGTGCAATCAATACTTACCATGTAAGCAAATGCTGGAGTAATCTGAAGCTTGTTTCATGGTGAAGTTTTTTGGGGGCACATTCTTTTTTTCTCAATTTGCAGGATAGGATAGATAACAGGTGCCATGTAGGGTGGCCCTTATTCTGTGTATGTGTGTGTTTCAAGAATTACTTTTGAGGGCCCCATGGCCATATTTCGCCTAGGGCCCAAAAATGCCTAGAACCGCCCCTGCCTGTGTGTGCCCATATATAAACAGGTCACGTCAAATTCCCAACTAATCATCATTTGGCAGGTGCATCAACAGGCCATACGAAACCACTTCTTTACCTTTTAATTTCTGAAGGATGTTAATTTGGTAACACTTTGAAAAAAAATCAAGATGCAACTTGCAGGAAACCCTCTTACAAAATAGACCAGTCACAAAGAATATTTTCTTCTGTGGGCATCTTTATAATTTTCCACCTGCACTGGAGATTTGGTGAGTATCTGCATAAATATTTGATCTTGCATTAGTACCCATGTAAATGGTCTATTATTGTATGGTTGTCTGAAAAAAAAATCAGATCAGTGTAATCAGATTGCATTATATATTCTGAGGAATAAAAAATGTCTAATTTTGTGCCAAGAATGACATGTAGCACAACTTATGGCACCCTTGAATTTAGTAAGTTGATATTTGAACTGAAAAGGAACTTCAAACCGGTCTACTCAGTTTTTAGGTAGGCTACAATGTAGCCTGCATTTGGCATGGTTACATGGATTTATGGATTTGAAGATGGACTAAGGAAATGTATTTAACATTTATTTCCTCAGATTCCTAAGGGCAAAATGTGGCAAAACTTGACATTTTTTGTTGTAATGTTGTTAATCCAAGGTGAGTTATGCCATCATACTGTACACCTTTAGATAAAATATTAAAGGCGCTCTAAGCGATGCTGTTTCACGTCACTTCTTGTTGACGTTCGAAGTATTGTCAAACAAAACGGACGATAGGTCCAGAGAGGGTTCAAGCGTTAGCAAGTTAGCTTACTCCTCCCCCTCCCTCCCATGCCTCCCGAAAGACTCGTGAACCTTGTCGTTTATTGGCTGGAACACTGTTATGTTTCGTTTTCGTTTGTTATGCTAGGTTTGCCCACTGTGTTATGTTGCCGTTTGTGGAGCCTGGGCTGTCTACAGAGACCGCGTTTTTTTTACAGTGTGTTCAGGGGACAGGCAGCTAGCAGATTGTGAGGAGATGTTTGCTGTATGTAACAACACATGTTTTAGTCCTAAAAACATGTCACATCGCTTAGAGTACCTTTAAGTTAATTTGTTTTCTGTTGATTTCATTAGTCCATTAATTTACAAACACACACACAGACTAATAAACAAATACACACACACACACACAATACAACCACACAAGAGCCAGAGCTCTTTACGAAATTCACAGGTCAGTTTGTGTCAAAGATCACTTGTACTTTTACGTTCATTCATTATTCATGATTTTTCATGATTCAGGATTTTTCAAATTATAATTGTTTTAAAAATGTTAAGATTATTTTTATAGTTTTATTTTTCTCAACTAATTTTGCGTGTGTGCCATTTATTTTTATTTAACTTCACTAAACTCCACAGGCAGCTGAGTTAAATAGACTGAACAATTTACAGTGGGCTATCAAGCTAGCCAAAATCCAGTGATCCAAGATCTAGAAAATGTCAAGAAAATGTTAGCCTTCACAAAACTCTAATATGATATTTATGTTATGATTAAATTTAATTTATGGTCTATTTGACATGAATAGTGTACATTAATAAACACGAGATAATTAGTTGCGATAATGAGTTGAAATGAGTGAACTGTTAGTTGATAGTGCATTTTTTTTACAGTGTAGAGGAGAAAAAAGAAAGAGAACATGGCTTATAGTAGTTGTGGTATACAGTTAATATTTAAATTATTTAGGAGTCATAGAACACATTTTTGACCATAAGAAATTGTTTATTGGGGCTCAATAATAATGTACATAAATTTGTGCGTCTGAAAGTGACCCAGGAGCACTGCTAGAGCGTCATTTACAGGCTCATTTAAAAGGGTTAGAACGGAATGATTCGTAATTCCCGCCTCCCCTGGCAAATTCATGAAACAGGGAGTTGGACCAGTTGGTTTCCAGCTATCTTTGTATGCTTCTTGTATGTTTTATGTTATGTTGGTTGCTAGGTTAATCATATTGGATACAAAGTTGCAACTGTAAAAGTGGTTGATAGACTGTTTATTGAGTACTTATAGTGGTTGCTGGTTAATCAGGATGTTGCTAAAATAGTCATGGTGGTTGTTATATGCTGATTGCTAGGTTAATCGTGTTGGTTGCTAGGCTTGTTGCTTGTTGCTAGTTATGTTATTTCAAGGGTGTCTTTTGGCTGCTATTAGATATAAACCATGTGGTAGTATTTTGATAAGATACATTTCAGTACAACTGCAGCCACTAGGAGGCAACATAACACTTCATAAGACCTAGTGCCCTTTACTGAGAGAGTTTGTCCAGAACAATCCTGTCATGGGATTGGTTCATGGGCGTAAATTTCATTTAACAGTAGTTTTCTCTTCAAAAATTTCAAGAGAAATTTTTGAAGGGGACACAAATAGGTCAGATTGTTCTTATAAAGATATGGATCCCCACAGTGAAAAACTTTGCTTCCATCATTATTAAAACTATTTATTGCATTGTTATGTTGTTTACTGTCAAGCCATCAACATACAATGAAATATAAACATGAACATAAACATGAACAAATATAAACATGACTATTACTGTAAACCACTGTGAGTAAAAGGAGGGTGAACTCAACTGTTTCAGAATTCTTTTTTCTTTTCTTCTTACAGTTATTTAAGATATACATACATTTTTAACAATAGCGAGTGTTTTATATACATCTATTTTCCTTTTTTTTTTAGGGGGGGGGGGGGGGGGCGGGCTACTACTTTTGAAACAGGTGGAAAATGTCTAATCACAGGCTAATGCATGTTAAAAGTATTTAAAGCCAACTGTAGGTGGCGGTAATGCATCAAAGAGGGAACAACCCAGACATGTTAAGCCCCAAAAAAACGGAAAAGACGTCATGTGACCATAACTTAGCCAAAACGACAGCTCCGTGGGTGTCGTTTTAACGAAGCCTTTTAACGAAGGAGAACCCGAGCGTTCGTCCAGCCTATGCTTTTTGGAAACACCTGCATTGTGTGCCGATGCTTCGGACTAAGTTAGTTATAAACACCTGAACTTGCTTCGTCTGGACTATGGCTTTGGGAAACACTAACGCCGTAACTCCTTCAGGCAAACCCAGGAAGTAGCTACGGATGTTAGCAACGATCCTTTTGGGAAATGCACCCCTGGTCAGGGTCACCAATGACCTGTTGCTTGCGGCGGATGCTGGATCTCCATCACTTCTCATCCTCCTCGACCTCATGGCAGCAGTCGACACAGTTGACCACCACATTCTTCTACAATGCCTCCACTCTTCCATCTGACTCTCTGGCACTATGCTGGCTTGGTTCATCACACACGCTCTGTGGTGTTACTCAAGATTCAGTCTTTGGGCCCACTTTTTTTACGCTGTATATGCTCTCCCTTGGTCCTGTCGTCAAAGATGGAATGTCTTTCCATTGCTACGCTAATGACACAGAGCTTAACATCAAAACAAACCCTACTCCCTCTGCAGCCCTATCCACAGTTTCCACCTTTAAACTGCTCAAAAACAGAATCAAAGTAATTCTTGTTGGCGCTGCACACCAGATCCGGTTGTTCACTATCACCAGTATAACCTTTTCTGGCCACAACATCCATGTTTTTGATAGTTTTAAATTCTTATGTTTATTTCTCTTTTTATTCTGCATTTTGGCCTTTAATGTCATTGAGTAAATGTCAGGGTTAGGCAGGAGGACCCAAATGCAGAAACAGATAAAAAGTTCCTTTATTAGAAGACAGGTGGAAAGGACAAGGGAAAAAGGCGCGTACATAGAACACAGAAGCAACACACACACACACACAAAATCTCCACCAGATTTTCCCAAACCACGGCCTCGCGGCTGTAATCCTGGCAGTATAGCGCATTATAAATAAAATGTATTGATATGATTCTACAACATGCAGAAAATGTTTCTTTAGAAAATCTTAAATTTGAGGATGTACAGCTTTTGCAATTTCACACATTACATTCACACTCACACATTAGCAATGTATTAGCCTACTGTAAATGTAGGCTATAGCCTAGTATAAATGGACTGAACTATGAGCTACGTTAGGCCTACGTAGAAACTTGCGATCCCAGGCATATGAAGAATGATGCATTGATTGTTTCTGAAAGTCTGTTTAAGTCCATTCAGGAGGTTAGCGACGCATGATCAGGGCAGGGATAACTCAGCAGAGGTAGTAGTGGCATGGATGAACAGAAGAGTTGAGTTAGGCCTCTCTACATCACATTTCAGTGCTCATGTGTTCTCTATTGCATGTGCTCGCATTTATAGATACGTTTAATAAAGAGGGAGAAGAACATGTGAGAGCTTAATGAATATGGGGAAGCCATAAAATTTGACTTTAATAGGGAGCCAAAGTAAGGAAATGAGATACATGAGACATGTGCAGATTTTTAGGTCTAAGTGGGTCCTTCCCCTCATTCCCTCTGCCATTTTCCCCTGTGTACCCCTATACCCGCTGTTGCTCTTGGGTGCCTCTTGTTAATGATTATGAGTAGTAGTTATGACATAACGGTTGCCTCTCCACTCTTACCTTCATACTGTAGGCCATTCCCATCTTTCTACACTATCACTTTACCTCATTATTCACCCTTTCTCTTTTTTTAATGCACAATAGACAGACATCCACAATTTCACTACATTTAAAAACCTTTTAAAAAAGTATGTGACAATAAAAAATCCTTGAATCCATAGAACAGAGCATTACAATAATCAAGTCTAGAGGTAGCAAATGTAATAGTTTTGCTACATCCTGGAAGGATAGGAATTTCTAACCTTAGCGATGTTCCTATAGGTCAATTAATTCATTTTAGATTTAGTGCTAGATTTCTTGGGTGTGAGATTGAAGCTGAATGCGTGATTGTCACACTTTATTTCAGCTCATGTTGCCAGATAAGTATCCTGCTCTCTGATAGTCATCCAGATGACTATCATAGCTATAATAACGCTTTTAAATGAATAGGTTGATGTCACAATGAAATCAAACGTAAGACAACATTACTGTTATTAGTAAAAATCATTTACATCTCAAGTTAGTTTACAATAAACACACACAAGCAATGACATTAAAAGAACACACAAAATCATATTTAAATTGTCTAACTGCTTATTAGAATTAAGAGAAACTGACAATGATATTACGTCTATGACATCCATATTTAAGAGTATCACATGTATCCCATTTGATATCTTGTACTGACACTTGTCACTTTTCTTGTACCTTTGCGGCCTTGCTAGCTAATTTCGTTGTTCAGGCAATGACAATAAAACGTCTTAAAGTCTTGATTACACTGGCGAAGCCTAGAATGTTTTATCTTGTGTTCTGAAAGATCTTTGAGAATGTGGCAGTTGGTGCAGCTGGCACAGGATTCTTATTATTCCTAGTGGCCCTGATGTGATTTCATCAGCCCAATGTTAAGTCTATGGGGAGGTTTTTCGATTAATTTCTTAAAAGTATAAAATCAAAATAAAGGCTAGATTGGCTAGATAGGTGATCTACGTAGGATCTTTGGACATTATGTGAGATCTCAAAGTCAAAGTCAGTTTTATTTGTCAATTTCTTCAAATGTACTTGACATACAAAGGAATCGAAATTACGTTTCACACTTGTCCCATGCGTAGACGTTGAAAACAATGAAGTGCAGATGCACAATAAAAACAGTTCTAAACATTAAGGTAATGTTAAGTAAAAAAAAAAGTGCAAGTAAGCTTAGGGCATTATACTTAGGTAACATACAGGATATAACAAGACAAGACATAACATATAGTAAGTGTTCCATCAGTGTACACTGGGAAGTAGTATACTAGTCTACTTGAGGTAGTCCCAGGTTGTGGTTGGTAAGGGTTTTTTTGTTTTTAGTGCAACACCAGATTGTAGTAGCAGTAGTAGTAATATAAATAGTGGTAAAAAGTATACTAAAATATATAGCAGCAGGTGTGTGCAATTTGCAGTGCAGAGGTAGTTATTTTCAGTCAAGAGTATTGTGTTTAGTTCTTAGTTCAGAGTGTTTGTTTCCTTGTTGGGGAGTGTGTGGGGGGGATGAGGGGAAGGGGGATAGAGTCCAATCTGTTTTTCTATACTCCTGCCAGTCTGGTGGTTCTGCTGGCTGGGAGCCGGGAGGGGAGAGAGTTCAGCAGTCTCACAGCCTGGTGGATGAAGCTGTTGGTGAGCCTGGTAGTGCCGGAGCGGAGACTTCTGTATCTCTTTCCAGAGGGCAGGAGGCTGAACAGACAGTGTGCGGGGTGGGTTGCAGCGTTGACA
>JAGFZM010002665.1:7327-18863 GCA_017657215.1 Limnothrissa miodon | reverse complement strand
AACATAAATATTAGAACTACCAAACCTAGTTGTGTATGGTCATTTTTGAATATAACAAGAAAAAAACTGTACTTTTAACCACTACCACTCACTTCCACAAGGTGGAGCGTTACGTCACGAGAGGAACTCACCGCAAGAACTGCGTTAGTGTTAATTAGTTTTGAGAGGTTCTGTACTTAGTTTTAGCTTCAAAATACGTTTATCTCACGGCACAGCCCACACAAATAACTGTCAAACATAACGTGAGGGCAATATCAGTACATTTATTTTCTTTCTGATGATGGGCATTGCTAATTAAATCACAAGGAATATAGGCTACCACATAAGGAAACAGTTAGCCTACTTGACATTTAATGCATCTTGACATGATGGCTTGCCTGTAACGTTACAATGTGCATCACTACGGCTCTGAATAAGACTACCGACACCATGTAAGTAATGAATTCAGTCATTGACCCTCATTGCTATTCTACGTTATGGCCAGATTTTGAGAATATTTAGGCTCTCTTATATTAGCACTCCAGCTAGCTACTCACCAGGACAGCTGATCAACACGCCATTCATTCTCCTCACACCAAGCTTCAATAACTCTTTCAGGGCCATGATTCCTGACAATTTCCTCTCTCACGCTTGACAGGCTCAACACTGTAGGGCTACCGTCAGTAAAGAATTCGTTGGGTTTCCACCGCTGTCTCCCAATCATCCTCGTTCTCTATTGCATTGCGTTAGCGCGAGAGTGGCCTCACTTATGTTCTTTATGGGCGCCTATGGAAGAGTATTGCTTAACCCACAAATCTTTAATATTAGGATTTCGGTTTTGATATTAGGAGAGGTGAAAGTAAGCATGTCTATAAATGTTCATGAGAAATTTGGTTTTGATTGATCACTGTTTTGGCACATTAAGCTACGTTAAGCTTTGTCTGTAGGCTACAATGGGCGCCTATGCAGAGGAAAAAGCGTAGGCTAGGTATCATCCATAGTTTTGGGAATTCGGTTTTGATATTTAGAGAGCTGAAAGAAGGCCTAAAAAGAGACGTCCATGAGAAATTTGGTGACGATTGATCGCTGTTTTGGTACATTAAGCTACGTTTTGCGTTTACACATTATGCATTTTAGGTTGTGCCGATTCTTATGAGTTCCTTTTGTGACATAACGCGGAAATAACAACGAACTCGCTGCCTTTTTTCAAACCGCAATAAATGTTATTTTAACACATTTCAAGACAAAAACCTTCAAATATATACACATTGAACGCTTTATGTACACATTAATTGATGGTGGTGGTTAACCTGAAATTTAACCTTTAACTATTGGATAAGTAGTGCAAGGTCAGTGGAGGAAACCGCATTTGTGAGGCTAAAACGGAGATGGAGGTGCTTGTTAAAAAGAAATTCCAGATTCCTGGTGATTATTACAGTAATAAATAAAGTATAAATTATAAATAAATATTAATAAATACCATTCAACAATATATAGTAGCAGTATTGGTGGAAAAATTAGAATGTGAGTATAAGAAATCTCAATTGTGTGTGTGAATGAGTGTTAGAGTCAACAGATTACTGTTCTTTTTCCAGTGCAGTAACATTTCATCCCATGAGGCCCAATATGGCATTGTTTGTGGTCTCCATTCTATTTAAAAATAATTCATTTAATTTTTGTGTGTGCTCAAAGAACATTCGGTTTCTTCTTATGCAAATTCCTTTTTCCTGTAAAAAAAAAAACAGAGCAAGGAATACACAAACAAAAATAAATGACACAATTTGCATAACATAATGAAGTTAAATCTAATCTAATTTGTCATTACACATGTGTAAATATTGGGTAATGATTTAGCAGCTAATCAGAAGTGCAAAGAACAGCAATAGCTGAATTTACAGTAGTAGCCTAACAGTGTAAGGTACGAGCACTTGGGCACAGTTATGTGCAAATGAGAGCAGTTGAAAGAGGTAAATAAGCTAGTTGTAGGCTATATATGTAAGTATGGTAGTAGGGTAACAGCAGGGGTTAAATTGGGCCCCGGCACATAAGCTCATGCTGCATTATTATGACATCAAAAGTAACGCACCTTTTTTCTGCTTTTCAGTTAAGAGTAGGCTAAACTATCGTTCTAACAATTAGTAAAACAATGAGTTTTGTGTAACCTAATAGACCGCCTGGTTTTCCCGATTAAAGGACGACCTATCAAAGCTTAGAAAAGTTGCAATCAGAGATTCTAGAACACTAACGTTACGTGGCTACTTTCCAGTAGGATTACTTTTTCCAGACGTTAGTTGAGGCTGTCAAACAGAGCACTGCACGCTGGTACACTATATACGAGAGGTTGACACAGCGAGATAGAAGCAGACAGACAAGGTATGTGCGAAGAGGTGCTTAAATGCCAGTTGAATTCCATTGTGCATTTGGCCAGTTCAGTTTCCATGCATGAGCCAGCTAGCATACCTCAGGTACTGTAGCTACGAATGAAATGCTAACGTAATGACATGAAGTTGGCATAGGCCTAACGTCACCTGAAGTTGGGCTACCTCTGGTAAACCAATAAAACAGTTTTCGTCTGCTTCTGCTCTAAGCCTCAATTAACACAGTCTTGGTTTCACTTTATACTAGCCCATGTAGGTTATGCATAATTAGACTTTTTTTCTGAAACAAGTGACTTAGTGCTCTACAAAAAAAGCAGTGGTGCTCTTTGTATTAGGATGCATGTTTTGGTTGCATTCATTGCATAAATTTGTTGGATTGACATTTTGACTGGCATTTTTTCAACATTTATCCCAAAAAATAAATCAACTGTTTTGATTCCAGATCATGCAAGCCTTGAAAGTTCCTCATAAAAGATCAATATTTAGGCTACACTAACACATTGAGCATTTCCCCTCTGCATATGTTTCACATGCTATTTTTTCACTTAAAGTTCTACAGTAGGCTACAGGTATTTGTGACAAGATTTTAAAATGTTCTGACAGCCATAATATCCCAATAGCAATTTGATTTGGTACTATCATGGTCGTGTAGGCTATCTTGTGTGGTAAAGGTATGACAGGTCTGTGATGTTTATTATATTTCATGTCATGCGTTTGCCAGTACAAATTCTGACTCCAATTTGTACTTAAAAATTCCCAGTATAGCAGGCTATCTGGGTTAACAATGCACAAAAACATAGTGTAGTAAAGTGTGTGTGTGTGTATTCTGTGCAGTCAAAAAAAGAAAAAAAAAAAAGATTGTTTGCTCCGACCCCAGATCAGAGCCCCCTACATAGCAAATCCCAATTTAACCCCTGGGTAACAGTAAATATTTTACAGTGTTACAGTAATAATGGGTAAGTATGGATCAGTATAGTAAAAAACAGTATGAATATGAGATATAAAGAATTATGTAAAGCCTAGGATAACCCAGATGAAATGCCTAGCTAATTATGACAGGGCTCAACTAGATGTTAAAGCTCATTCACCAACAAAGGAATCTCACTTGCAGTTTTCTGATCTCTATAGGCTCTAAAAACGAAATACCCTACTCACAAGCACTTAAACCCAAACAGCATGTGTATCCTTGTCATTAGAGCATTTGTTTTGGAATCACCTTCGTCACTAGTTTGATTGTAAATCCAGGCATATGCTTTCATAATAAGCAAAGAGTTAGCTATAAAAACAGCCAGTTATTTAGGCCTACCCTTTCTGACAGTGATGGGTTGAACCATAGACTGTATGGGTTGAACACTTGTTGATGGCACTGGCGGTTCATCGATAGCATCTTCTTCACATGGTCCACCTTAACAAAGAATTATTATGAGGTTAGAGTGTTGCAAGGTTTTAGGATAGACATAGGCAAATAAGCCTAACAGACATGCATATTAATTCATGAACAGACTATAGTGGAAATTCAAATGCGGACAAAGAAAATGCTCTTCAATGATTTATCTATTTACAATTTTTAAAGAAGGACAGGCCAGGTATTGCATGCAGGTGATTGCAATAAACTAATCAAGACAGCACTACGGTCAGGACCTGCTTGACATGAAAGAAAAGAAAGGACACAACACAGACTGTTTCAGCTAAACTCCATGAATATTATGTAGCCTATTGGGTAGGGTGAGCAGATTAACAAGATCACACACCGGGACACATGGCTTTGCTTTCAATAGCGGATAAACATTGAACTTGAAATGTGTGTAACGTCAGCCAATGTAGACGGGAGGCTACAAATACGTGAAAATAACGATTTAAGTTTATTGTGTAAAAGAGCAACAACTGACATGTTCAATAGATACATAAAAACTTACCAGCTTCGGAGGATGAGTTTCCAGATTCACTGCATATTTGTTCCAGCATTGCTGTGGCAGAATTTAAAGGCTCCGTGAGTTGATTAGCGGGTCTTTTACCTATAATGTTGTCTAAAAAAATCCATATTTATCCTCGATTTATTTTTTGTTTGTCCAGCACCACTTTTTCCCAGTTCTTTTTTGTAGTTTCTATATTCCTTCTTAATTTTTAAAGTTTGTTAGTTATTTGTTTTACTGTTCATATATACCCCACCACTTCCAGCTCTCTTCTTATCTCTTCATATATTTTAGTTTTACGTACAGCGCCTTCCAATGTCTCTTGTCAGTCTGCCGACCCCCAAATGGCAAGAAGCGCATTTATCTCTTCAAGGGACCACTGTTGTACAGCTTTATTTGTCATTTTTACTTAAAATAGTAGCTCAAAGTACAATTGCGGCAAACTTTTTAAAAAGTTCTAATCTCTACCATTGTCATGGCAATTGTAAACTGTGACGTCTGTGGGTCCGACTTTGGGACCAGCAAGTTTTTGGTGCTGTGCCGGTGCCAGTTTTTAGGCACCAACACCTGTCATTGTTCGAAACACGCGGAACCAGTTCCAGATTGGGCACTGGCACGGCACCACGGCGGTGGAAAAGGGATATCTGTCTATCAATTTCCCCTCACATCTGCCTGCCTCCATCCCTCTCTGTCCATCAATTAACCCCTACCCGCATCTCTCTCTCACTCTCTATCTGTTTTTCAGTCTCCTCTATACAACATCTCCCTCCCCCCCTATCTGTATCTGTTCATCATTTCCCCTCCCTCTCTCCCTATTCATCATTCCTCCCCCCTCCCTCTGTACACAGGCCCAGTAGAAGACTTACTGCTGGTCTTACTCTGTCTCTCTCACTAATGGCAAATGGCTAATTTTGTATATGTCACATGTTTTTCTGTAACTGCTTATTCTTGTTGCCTTTGAACCTTTGTTCTGTCTCTTTTTCTACATCTCATTTGCTTTCTTTTTTCTATATTTTTCTGTCCACCCCCTCAACCCCTCTCTCTCTTTCTGTCTATGTCTCTATTTTCCCTTTCTCTTTCCATCTAACACATATGATCTCTCTCTTGTCTTTTCTCCATCATCTCTCTCTCTATTTTCATCTCTCTGACTTTCTCCATGTCTCTAATTTCACTCTTTCTTTCACCCTTTCTCTCTATTCATCCATCTTCCTACTTCATCTCTCTCTCCCTCTCTGACCAACTCAATTTCCCTCTATTTCTTATCCATCTCCCTCTCTGTCTCCCTCCCCCCCAGGTCATGAATATTCAGGGATGTCTGGGCGCGCTTAGTTTCACTCAGGGGGGTGATGTGAGTAATTTTGACACACTCGAACAGATCTCTCTCTCTGAGTCGGCTCTCGATTTGACCTTCTTGGATCGGTCTGACTGATGTTCTCAATAATGTTCCCCTTTAACTGCCATCCAGACTGCTGCATTCTCTCTCCCAGCCACCTCTCAAAGGCACTCAAACATGTAGTCAAAGAGAAATATGCACTGAATATCCCTGCTCTGGATAGTGTTTAAAACTTCTCAGAAGGACACAAAGTTCTCATAGCAGTAAATGATTAAAGCTTATGTCTGCAAACTTTCTGGGTGTTCCTTTAACGGGAAATTGTCACAGTACATTTTTTATCCAAAAGCTATATCAATGTTTTGGACAATGCCCAGACCAGTTAAACTGACTACTTTTAATTTTAGCTTTTTATCTATCTAACTGTTTAAAATGGCTAAAACATTTTTATAACAATTAAAAACAATAACCAGTGCTAATCATTAAAAGTAGTGTAAAAAATATAACAATGCTAAACATTAAATTATTAAGGAAACAATTACCCGTCCTAATCAATAAAGTATTTACAAACAGTGGTTCCTTGTTATGTTATTGAGGAGTCAGATCTCTGCTATGTATGCAATGCACTGAGACTGGCAGTCATACAGCACACAAACAACTGCCTTCCTAGGGGTGTATATTATAGCACAGATCAGTCACAGTAAATGTGATTATAACTGCTTAAATAATTATTTGGTGTGTGTGTGTCTGTGTGTGTTATCTATGTACATGCAATCTACACTCTAAAAAATAACACCTTGGCGGAACTTAAAAAATTAAGGCAAGTACTTGCATCGCTCTTTTTAAGTATTTCCAACAAAGCAATTATTCAGTGCTGCCAACTCATTCTTTTGTCAATGCCAACTCAATTTTTAAGTAGGCTAAACCTAATTTCAGTTGGCTTCAAAAGCAAACTTCAATTGTTAAGTATGCTATACCTAAAATCAGTTGGCTTTTAAAAGCTTATGCTGAACTTCCAAATAAGATTTTTAGTAAAATCTGTGGTTATTCACATAATGCAATACTCACTACACTGAAAAAATCTGTTAAATTTGATTAATTTAACGAAAATGTGGGCATGTAAGTGTTGAAGTACAACACATCAATGTAAATCAAGTCAAGTCAGCTTTATTGCCAGTTTCTTCACAAGCACAGGTCATACAAGGAAATTTAAATTATGTTTCTCTCTATCCCATGCATTAATAAAGGCCCTGTGTTATGTCGTAGTAGTGTAGTACTATGGTAGTTAACTTTCAAATGACAATCACAGCGCATGCATCATTGGACTAAAGGCTTTCTTGTAGTCTGTGTAGCTTCTGTCCACACAGTGATGCAGCTGGAAAGGATGGTCCAACAACCTGGAAAGCAGAAGGAGATTTAAATATGATTACAACAACCTAAATCAAGTAAATAGAAATGCAGTGCTAGAGAAGTCATTTAGAAGCTCACCTGTGATGTACTCATCTTGCTGTAACTGAGCTGGGAGGTTAGCATTGCCATTCAAGAGGAGCGGCACTGAAAGTGTGGGAGAGAAGGTTAGGTTGGGAAATATGGTTTAGACTACGTCCACTGTGATCCACCTTCAGACACCTAAAGGACAAGTGCACTATTTTGAATATTTATGGGCTGACATATTTGAAAGGTTTGAAAGGGCCTAACATATTAAACACATGGTCATTATGCACTCTGAATTTTGTACACTTACTGCTTGTTGCATGCATTGCTAGTGGGAGTAGATGAGTGACACATGCAACCTGAATTTTTTTTCTTTTTTTCTGCAACCTCTCCCAACCATAACGGTCCTAAGACTTTATTAACAGCGAAAACATTTTCTAAAACCTCACCTGCTCCTATGTGAAGGGACCATAGTGGTGGTGTAACTCATGCTTCTTTGTTCCACTCTGAAAGGTCATGGATTGGATGCCTAACAAAGCAGAATAAAAAAAGTATAAACCATTCTGGACTTGGCTTGTTTTAAAGTATGACTACATGACAATGGAAATTGCGCTACCGGTCATGGTTGGTATGTGAGCGACACAGCGAACACAGCTGTCTGTTTACAGCGACAAAAAAAAAACTCTAATGTTTGAGTTGACCAATGCAATGTCATCCTATTTTCAATGACCAAATATTTTATGTAACCATAAAAATGTAGCTAACAACGAAACACATTTTATGTGACCACAAATTTATCGCCGAAAAATACAGGGTGGCGTTTATCTTCCTAGGTTACCATTGAGCTACCATGCTTATTACTACGACACTTACTTTGATGAGGAGGGCGGAATATATCAGTTTCTCGAAGCTCTCAAACTTCCACAGTATTATAATGTTTTTTTGTGTTTGTTGCTCTTTATGCAGGCCTAGTCTCATGTTATAAAGTGGGATTAACAATTAACAAGTCTCTAACCACCCATACAGCTAACATGCTAACTTGTTAATAAGCAAACAAGGATACCCGGTAACTCATTTACCAACCATGAGACATAAAAACCTGACAACAACCTGTCCTCCGTGAATTCAAAATGAAAGTAGCTTACCTTTGAAAAAAGTAACGTTTTACTGTGCTATTGTGTAGTTTGTTGTGTATAGCTGATGGTGGTGGTGATGGTGATAACGGCAGTTGTCTCCAAGGCAAATACAGAGAAGCACTTCTTTTCGATGGCTTCAGGGAAGGGAAAAACACGTTTTGATCTCGGTCCTTGTATCTAGAGTGTTATCGGTCCATTCAGCCACTTTAGCGGATTGAAGAAGGGTAACCGAGGGGGAATGAAATATTTTAGAAATAAGAGTGAAGAGGGCTCGAATCGCTGTTCAACAGTCACGTTTCCCCCGCGTGAGCGTACTCAGAACCCGCCCTGGGCAGCTTTTTAATTTGACGTTCAACGTCTTAAGTTCTGGCGACTTAATTCAGAGCTGTTGTTGGGAGGACAACTGAATATTTGTTTGAATTAGATGATTTGTTAAGTAAGGTTAGAATTCCAATAACTTCTTAAATTAAATGATGAACTAAATAACTGACGTAATTACAGAAAATGCAGCATTTATGTTACAAATTGTGCTTATTTTAGGTTTTGTGAACTAACCACGTGAATTATTTTTTAGAGTGTATGTTCCTATATCTACTCATTTGTGTGTGTTTGTGTGTGTGTGTGTGTGTGTGAAAGAGAGAGAGAGAGCATGTGTATTCTCTATGCATGTAATCCATATTCCTATATCTGCACATTTGTATGTGTGTTATGTGTATTCTATATTCATGTAATCTATATTCCTATATTCCTCTATCTGCATGTGTGCATTATTTATAGTGGTTAGGGTTTACTAATAAAGCAAAGAGGAACCTCATCTCTCATCCAATATAGATAGCTGGCATAATGCTGTATGTGTGTGTGTGTGTGTGTGCGTGCAGGAGGGCAATTAGAGACTGAAAGAGAGTTCATTAGAGAGTTCATAAATGGAAAGATAGAGGAGATTAGTGCTAAGATTTAGGTTCTGTAGGAGAATAATACGAGACTAATACTATTCTTTACAGTAGGTTTTGGAGAGTAATTTAGGACCAGTCCAATACTATGCTCTAGGTTCTAGACTATATTAGGAACATTTTAATACTAAGTTCTAGGCTCTAGAGAAGACTATATTAGGAACAGTCTAATACTGATCTCTAGGTTCTAGGACAGACTGGATTAGGGTGTAGCGAGACCAGATTCCACTCACCCCAGAGAACACACAAGATCTACAGGTCAATAGAAAACTTCAACAAATAATCAATCAACAATTCAGGCTAGGTTCTTTCTTTCCTTTACTGTGTTGGCCTGCGTCCACCTGCATTACCGAACCAAATTACCTGTATATATTACATATAATTCAGTCAAAGTCAGTTTTATTGTCAATTTCTTTACATGTACTAGACATACAAAGAAATCGAAATTGCGTTTCTCACTGCCCCTTGCGTACATTAGACAGACAATACAGGACAGAACAAACTATAAAAGTGCATAGAAACAACATAAACTATGTTCTGACAGAAAATATACTCTAATCACTATTGTTTCCACTAGAAATGCAGTAGACAGACAAGGCAGGACAGACAAAACAAGTGTATAGGTACAGCAGAAAACCTGTCCTAACCCCTAGTAGCAGTATGTGCTGTTGTGAAGAGTCTCCGGGTCTGGGACTTCAACACACAGCCACAAATATTACTGTTTACAGTTTGGTAATGGTATAATATTGGAAATTTATATTATTTAAAAGTTTATAAGAAATTAGACCTGTTGCAGGTCATCTATACAAAAGCTGTCACTGTAACACAAAGAAACTCTTCTGAAATGATAGTGGACCAAATGAATTTTGTTAGCAAGTTAGCAAAATAGCAAGATAGCAACTCCTTTCCATTGGACAACCCACTGTATCCCTTGATGGATCAAAGGTTTAGGCTTGGAGATTGCTAGATTGAGTTGGTGTGGTTGCTGAGATCAAGACCAAGATACCTGAATGGTAGATGGCCAATAATTTACTGCAAGTGCTTTTCACACAGTAATAATTTAATATGTATTTTTAACTTCCAGTTAAAATCCTCATGAAAACACATATCCCTGCAAAGATGGGGTAGGGGAGAAAAGATAAATAAATAGAACATGGGGTAAAGAGACAGAGGAGGCATATAGGAAAAACAAAGAAAGAGAGAATGAAATGGCAAGAGAAAAAAGAGAGAGGGGAAAAGATTGAGAATAGGAAAATTAATACTAAACATCTTTTAGCTGGCTATAATGAGTGGGCTTGAAATTTTCACGTTGCACTGTTATTGGCATCTTTAACTACACATGAGCCCTGATTGGCTGGATATGACATTGCACATGGACAAACCACTTCGACATTCATTCTGAACTATTAATTACTTGATGATATCAGATTGTGTGTACTGTACATCAGAGAGGATAAACTGTGTACCACCTGTGTGTTTTATACATGGCTAATTTTGTATATGTCACATGTTACTGCAGTTACTGATGTTTTTCTGTAACTGCTTCTTCTTGTTGCCTTTGAATCTTTGTTCGGTCTCTTTTTCAGAGCTTTTCTACTCCTGCGAACACTCAAAGCTCTTTACAATGTTTCACCTCTCAGTCATACATTCACACAACATTGGCAGAGGCTGCCACCGGGAGCAATTTGGGGTTCAATATCTTACTCAAGGACATTTTGATGGTGTCAGGTGGAGCGAGGATCAAACCTTTAACCCTTTGATTGTCAAACAGCACCACCACCACATACATCACCACCGCCCAATTGTGCACCATGTTATGTGCTTGCTTTTAAATGTGCATCATATTATGTCTCTATATGATCATCAGGTAAGCAGAACCCTCACAGGCTTCTGTGTGAAAGACTGGGCATCAGATTATGTGCTAGACACTGACTAAATCATACTAAGCATTGGCATATTGTCCCTAGATAAACAGAACCATCTCAGATATCTGTGTTCGGGACTGTTCATACAGTATGGTCCAGTTTTTGTTTATCTCTGTGTGAATTGATTGCTTACATAATCCATCACAAAGAGTGCTTTTGTGTTGTGTACACTGATAAGGACCCAAACCTGCCTAGAGTACGGTGTACATTTTAGGACATCCTCAGATCTCAGAGTCAGATGTCAGTCTTCAGAGTCAGATGTCAGTCTTCAGAGTCAGCTTCAGACAAAGTTGAGTCAGTCTCAGAAAAACTTTGGTCAGTCTCAGGAAAAACATTGGTCAGTTCTCAGGAAAACCTCTGTCAGTCTCAGAATTTTTTTTATCAGTTTCGGAAAAACTTTTGTCAGTCTCGGGAAAACTTCGGTCAGTCTCGGGAAAACCTCGGTCAGTCTCAGAAAAAAAATAGTCAGTTTCGGAAAAACTTTTGTCAGT
>JAGFZM010002664.1:0-10048 GCA_017657215.1 Limnothrissa miodon | reverse complement strand
TATTGGTAGAAAAACAGTAGTTGATGGCAGACGCCCTCCAACGGTTTGTATTTAATAGTCTTATTGCGGCGCCCTTTGCATTTCTTGATACTCTGATTATGTATGCGCATGATCTTGATCATTGCGCAAGGGGGGAAGTCAAGCGACAAATTTTGAATACAGGCTTCTGGGCGCCAGGGTTACAAGAGCGGATTAGTTAATAGCCCCCAGACCATTGGGGCGGGTCCCCCTTCCAGAAGGACCATTTAAGCATCTGTTAATGGATTTTGTGGACATGGTGAAAGTGGTGAATGGATGCCGGTACATGCTAGTCGTAATATGTGTTCAAGCCGGAACCAGGATGAAAAACATAGTGGTAAGATTTTTATCTCGGGAGGTGATTCCCAGTTTCGGGATACCTGAAAGAATAAGAAGCGATAATGGTAAGGCCTTCATTGCAAACGCATGGAAAGGAATTGCTCAGAAGCTGCGGGTAAAAGTAAGTTTAGGCTGCGTGTATCACTCACAGAGTAAGAAAATTTGCCAAAGTGAAGGTTTGGGTGGATGCACTGCCCATAGCGCTGATGAAAATGAGGTGTGAAAAGAATCGCACCACACTCCTCACGCCCCACTGGGAGGGCCATGCCGGTCCCAATGATAAGAGAAGGGCGCGGCCCATCTCTCGATACGCTCAATCGGGAAATCAAACAATATGTCAGGCAATTGTCTCACATTCACCAATCTATTTTTAATAAGCAGCAGGAAAAAGAGAGACGCCCGGGGGAAAATCTCCAGGAGGAGGAAAGGCGGGTACGCCCAGGAGACTACGTCTTTCTGAGGGCGTTCAGGAGGGCCTGCCTGGACCCCAGGGCAACGGGACCATTCAGTGTGGCGCAAGCTACACGATATGCGGTAAGAGTTGAAGGGTCAAATATATGGTATCATCTCAATTGGTGCTGATAACGCCAAGGTCGGAGGGCGAACAGGAGGAAGATGAAGACCGACCCCAATCAGACCCCGGTGAGGATGATGGTAATAAAGGGCCCGATGGGCGCCGGCTCCTGAGAGGCATCCTGGGGCTGCTGTGCCTGGGGTGTCTCGTGTTCTCTCTCCCCAATCTGTGTCTGCAGGTGTTGTACCAAGAGAGTCAGGGGAACAGAGGCGTCCCGAGAGTCATCCTGGGCCCTCCACCGAGTCCACGGATGGTTCCGCCGGGGCTGTTCCAGGCAGTCACGAGGCTCCCCATGGAGCCACCACCGACTTCCCGGACGAGGGTGGAGGTCCGGGAACGGGGGCCATATCAACCATGCCAGCCCAGAGGGAGGAAAGAGTCAGCCAAGGCTCCACCAGTGCAGCTGGCACCACCCGAGATGTGGAGAATGGAAAAGACATTGACACAACCAGAACTGCTAATATAACACTCTTGCAAATAGAATATTTAGACACTGGCCCATACTACTGCATATACAGGACAAAGGGGGGTGGAGGCGGAATGAAGGAAATAATTCTCATGATAGACAGAGCAACCCCCGACGACAAGGCAGCAGCTGGAAGGGAAAGATGGGGAGGCAGACCGTGACTTTGACCAGGCGATGACGCAGCTGAGGAACTTGTGGAAGGAGGCCCATGACAATGCGGGAAAAGCACCCAAGCGTGACCTTAATATAGATTTGTCAAGTGTGGGGGCTGTGTTTACCACGCCAAGGGACTGGATAAAGAATGTGTTTGGATTATTAGGGGCAACCATAATTGGATGGGTGCTCAAGGTTGTATTGGGACTCACTGTAATTGCTATATAATATGTTGCCTGGCATAGTAATGTGTTCCATGTTGCCTGGTTACTTGTTGCCAGAAACTATGTTCACAAACAGTGGGGACACAATTGGTAATAATGGGTCCAGTAGGGTTGAAGAGCCGTGACGACCAAAAAGGAGCTATGGCTCTAAGATGTAGGTCACCCTCATTGGAGTCAGAAATAGGATAATAACGTCAGTGGTAAAGACAGAGATGGAGTAGGAGAATAGAAGAAGTTAAAATGAAGCCTTGTAAGTGTGAATGAGAGTATGAATGTTTTTCACTATACTGATCTGCTTCCATGTGCAATGAAGACCAGCTTACACACATGGCACACCCAAAGCTACATTTACCCTGACTGTATGGTCATACAGAACTGACTTGCCTTTATGTGCAACGAAGAATACAGCTTACATTGCAGCTCACCGGAAAGAATTCATATACTGACTGTCTGTCCATTTATTAGGAGGTAATGGCTCACACCAACGTGTTGAACGGGCACAGGATCATCTGCTGCCAAAGCCCGATGCTCGTGATGATCTATTACGTCGGCCGTGGGGACCACCGCACGGGGTACGTAGATCGAGTGATCGGGCCCATTAGTAATCTAGATAAGTGTAGGATAATTATGAATATCGCAAGAGGCAGGTAAATTGGGGATGATCCGCGTTAATAAAAGGTATGATAGTATACATATAACTCATAGTGTAACTTAGGATTTTTCGAGGATTAGCCCTCACTCGCCATCAGCTCGACTCATAAGTGTTGACAGCAGCCCACAACCACCGGGCCGTTATGCTTGCTTGACAGGAATTTTGGGGCAGGCCGCGACTAAGGGGGGAGCGGAGGCCAGCCCTGAAGTCAAGGCCATAGGGGACCGGCTGACCAGGGGAAGGGGTACTGCCGGAAGGGCGGTGGGGTCAGAAGGACGCTCGGGCGAAAGCAGCCCACTCTCACGCGCAGTCGTGCTCCTGGTAGCGGTTTTCGCCCCAAGTATCCTATAATCACATATATGCATAAAAATTTTATATCCTGTGTTATAACGGCAATTGCATTTTGAAAAGGGTTAGGCGTGATTGCGCATTGTTGTTGTAACAATCACGCCAGCGTGCGTACCCAACAATATGGGTTGATGACACTGGGACTCTTAGCATGCTAAGAGAGTCTAAAAAGAATTGGCTTCGGTCTATCCCCTATCCCCTGTGAGCCGATGAGGACTGGCCAGTGAGGGTGAATCCTCTGCACAGATTTGCATGTGACGTTTTTGCACAGCCCAATGGGCTGTGTTTAGCTAGGCGGATGGTGCGATGCAAGTAACCGAGAGTGGCTGGGTGGTACATCTGTCCTGGTCTCCCGTTCAACACTGTATGTCTGAGGATGATGAATGTAGTAGTGAGGGACTAGCTGAGAAACAGCGCCTCCGATCCATCACGTCAATTCATTGAGGCTGAAGTATTGTGCACATTTACCTGCATATTCACTTTGTTTAATCATGGTACTATAGAAGTCTCGAATGATAATTCCCTTTATGATCATTTGCTAATAAATTAGATGTAGTTTGAGAAGTGTGCGGCTTAAAAGCCGCAAAGGGGGGAATTTGTGGGGGATATTTTGAATATAAACATGAACATCATAGGGTGTTTTATATATTCACTAACATAATAAGTTTTAGTAGATGTGCACACACTAGCAAAATAATATGCACTCATAAGCAGAAAAGAAAGGGAGTCTCGCCTACACACACACACGCGCAGCTCACTCTCTACTTGGGTCAGGCTGACCCCGACACACACACACACATACACAAAGATCACCAGGTGCAAAGGTCACCAAGAGTATCCTCTCTTGGAAAATCTCTACACACAGACTTCGCTGGACTCTGTTTAATCTGCAGCCAAACACACACACATAGTCATAAATTTTATTTAATGAACAAGCAGATATGTGCCTCTGGGCTATGCGCCCAGGGCATACATCGAGCATTAAGAGACCCTCACAAGGGAAGAGGTCAACATAGGATGTTATGACATATATATATATGTGTGTGTGTGTGTATGTGTATCAATGTGTTTAAAGGTAAATGAGTCAGAGATGAGGGGGTGGGTTAGGATAAAGAGATGAGAAGTAAGATTCATAAGCGTGAGAGAGAAAGAGAGAGAAGTGGAGACTACGTAAAAGGCTACTTGAGGTCATTACGTAAATCTTGCATCAGGTGTGTTTATGAACTAGACATACAGATAGACTATTTAACAGTTGTCCTATGTTCCACTCGGTTCCTCTGAGGTGTAGAAAATCATGGATGTGATGCCAGGTCCAGCTTATGGCAGGTCCGGCTATGAAATGGTTTAGCTCTCCTCTAATGAGTATGATTGGAAAGCCCCAAGCACTCGCCAAGGCCTTCAAAGGCACCAAGGTTCAAAGGCACCATCTCGCAGCAGTGGGATAACGTCATGAGAGATCACGCCACCAATATGATTGGTCAAAAGACCTAGAAGGCAGGTGTAATGCTCCCTCAGAGGGATATAAAAACTGGTGACCCCCCAGACCATTTCCAGATTCTCCGGAGATTCTCAGCAACAGGTAATGGTCTGGCAGGGGTTCTATTTCTGACTGTCATGCATGGGATGTCCATTTAACTGTTGCATTGTATGTCTTATGCTGGAGTTGTGAAATAAACCTGAAATCTTTGTCACTGATCTGATTTGTGCGAGGATTGTTATGTGATTAATAGCTAATGTTGAAAACTAGTTTACACTGTTTTGAGTTAAAATAGCACTAGGAAAAAATTACTTCAATTTGGTGTTCCCGCCCGGTTGCTGGAAAGTGGACAGCAAGCTTCAGGACCGCACCTTGTTTTCGGTTTGGCCGCTCTGACTCCCGGGAACCCTAACCCTAACCCTAACAGAAATAAGCACTTGGCTTTTAGATTAACTGTTCAGAGAGGCCATTCTGTGATGAGATGTAGTCCTGTGGTAAAGTTGTGCCATTAGTGCAAAAAGAACCTGTAAAAAGTGACATTGATTTACTGCTAAGATCATTGGTTAAGAATATTGTTTTAAGTTATGTAAGTTATGTTAATGTAAACAGGGGCTGGAGCTTTGCTCGCCGGATTTTTGAGAGGGTGGTAGCTTTGCTCCCCGAATTGTGATAAACTGTTATGTGATATTGATCGGTTGGTAGCTTGGCTCGCCGAAAGCGCTGGAATTCCGGGAATGTTACTCAGAGGTGTGAGACACCCTGAGGGTATTTAAAGAGCTCTGTTGTGTCTTTTTTTTTTGTGTGTGTGTATGTGTATGTGATGGCTGTGCACGGGGACGCCCGTGCGGCAGATAAGTGAGGAAGTGTCCGAGCAATACAACTCCTGCCTGAGGCTGTGCCGGGTGAATGGAGTGCAGTGCATAGTTGAGGGAGCAACGACTGTGTGCACATCAGGAGCTGGTGTGATTAAACTAGTGAAAGAGTGGCTGAGTTTGAATGGGAAATTGAAGTTTGATGAGGATGAAGTGGTAGAGGGAGTTGCGATAGAACACATCGGAGCACTGCATGATCTAGATCTAACTGACATAAATATCGGGTTTATAGATCGTGGTGTGCACACTGATCCTGTGTATTGTACTGCTCTCCCAGTAACTGTGAATCCTGTGCATTCCACAGGGAGTTCAAGTAGGCTAGGCAGTACATCCCCCACCCTCCCCTTAGGAGGCTTCGAGCCTCACTCTCCTAGTTACTCAGTATGTTCTTTCCTGTATTGTCTGTCTAATACAGAAGGGACAGTGAGAAACGTAATTTTGATTCCTTTGTATGTCTAGTACATGTAATGAATATAACTGAGTTTGACATATTTTGCATTTAGCTTTAGATAAAGGTGTTTTCTAAACAAAGGCACAAACATAGACATGTTGAACATAATACTAATGCATACTCAGAATGTAGTTACTTTCTGAATACAAAATTTGTGAGGGCATGAGGCATAAACTCTCTAAAATCTCCAGGTCAGGATCCACCCTATCCAGAAAATACTGCTCCATTTCTGAATCCACTGATAGCTGACTTTAACATCTTTCATGAGGAACTTCAGGCTACTGAAGCATTGAGCCAAGGATAATTTAAGTAAAAACCCTTTATTGTATATCTTCTAATCCTTCTACTTTTAGTAAGGTGACATCATTGTTTTGAGAAGCTATTGAAGTGTCGCACCATAGGGTAGTCTAGATTGTTATTTCGTATGGCATATTTATGCACAGCTACTCTATCTGTAAAGCGCCTTTTTCTTCGGCCTATGTAAAAGCATTTACAAGAACATGTGAGGCAATACACAACAAATGTAGTGTTGCAGTTAACAAAGTTTGTACTTAGATACTTTTCTTGTGTTTTTATATTTATAAATTCTTTATGTTGTATAATATTGTCACAATGGTTACATGACGATTGTAGACAGTTAAAGGTCTCATTCCATCGCATTTTAATTAATTTTGTGGTGGTCTCTTGTCTAAAATAATGTCATGAGAATTGGTTTTGACAAAATATGCTGTGGTTGTCTTGTTTCAAGCTATTTTAGTTAGGTGAAAACGAGGGCAGGAATAGCATGAGAGGATTCTTATGAATATTAATGATATGCAAATGTATCGCCTCTGATTGGCTAACAGCACTATTAAACGGTTTATTTTGGAAGGAGATCTTTAAATCACTTGCCAGCCCGCTACTCCACCGTCTGCGTGTGCACTTGCCTACCCTAGCCTTACAGCTTGGTCATATATTCTTCTTAATCTTTGAAGTTGGTCATCTTAATCTTTGAAATTGGCCATATAGGATATTATTTTTAAGGTGTTGGGGATGAAATGATTTGTAATGTAATATAGAATTGCGATCAGTAGGTTTTCTGTACAGTGTGGGGTGTAACCTTTTATCTCCTTTATATGTGGTTAAGTCTAAAAAGTTGATCTTATCGGTAGAATGTTCCAATGACAGCCTGATATTCTTGTTGGTATTATTCAAGTAGCCTAATTGTGAAAATCTAAATTTTTTGACTGCCTTTATAAAGGAGAAAAATATCGTCTATAAATCTGCAATGCATTTTGATGTCTTTAAAGTTATTTTATTATCAATTGCAAATCAAATCACTGACTTACAGTGTATGAAAGTGAAAATGTGTGCATATGGCAGGAGCATCAGGTCAGTTCATATCTGAAACATTATCTACACTACAAACAGTAGCATACAAACACAACACATTGCAACTTTCTTTTTCTCCTCTACAGAGTTTGCCCCGAAAATGTATTGGGTCGGGACTTATTATGCAAGTTAAATCTCACCATCACACTGACAATGGGAGGGGTAGGTTTAGAAGGCCCCATCACGTTATTTTGTCAAAAGGTATGTCCTTTATGGATAGGTTACAGATTTAAGTCCCCAAGTAGCATATTTCAATCACCTGTGCGGCTGTGCCGACCCAAGGAGAAATAGAGACACCTGAGTATTTGTGCTGTGTACTGGCAGACTACACTGAAAAAAATAAATAAATGAATAAAATAAAATAAAACTAGAGAATGTAATTCCAGGGAATTACGTTTGCATGAAAATGCAGTGCAATTAACTTTAAGTCATGGAATTTCTAAGTTAAATAGTTTATAGAGTTAATGGTGGGATACTTGAAAGTTCAAGTTAATTAAATAGTTACATTTAATTTAAGAAAGAGAGAGAAAGAAAAGAAAGAAAGATGTTATGATGGTAATAGTGGTACTCAGTTGTCTTAGTTGATGTTAATTAGTATATATGCTAAATAGGCTAAAATGCTGACTATGTTAATCATGCCAACAGTGGTACTCAGTGGATTTAGCTGATGTTAATTAGCATATATATATATATTAGTTATGCTAACATGTTAATATTTTAGCTATGCTAATGATACTAGTCATGCTAACAGTGGTACTTAGTGGACATGGCTGATGATAATTAGCATATATGCTAATCATGCTAATATGCTAACTATGCTAACAATGCTAGAGATAGATAGACAGATAGATGTGAGAGAAGTAGGGGTAAAGATAGAGAGATGGATAGAGAGATAGATTGATAGACTGATAGATAGAGGGAGAAAGAGAGAAATCGATGGATATATAGAGGTAGAGAGAGAGAGGAGGTCTGTGGGAGTGATGGGGTAGTGGTAAGTGGTCACAGTCACTGGTCTCTGGATAATAACTGGATAGGACATCTACGTCATAAGATTGAAGCCACAGTGGAAGCCGCCATATTTGAGTTCTATCCACTGTCACTCTGCCTGCTGAAGAATTCCGTTGGTCCCAATGGTCCCAATCGGGTCCCAATTTGGCCGCTGACTTGAACATTCTATTGGCTTCATTGTTGATGGGGCTCTAACAGTGGCTTAGCCTGTCCGGTTATTCTTTAGAGATCAGTGGGTCACAGTAGTGAATTGTAGCATTATATAGTGGTATTATAGGTTAATACAATTCAATAGTGAATTATGAATAATGAAATGAATAATTTGAAACTGTTAAAACAGGTGGAGGAGAGTAGTGGATGGTAGTCTGCATTATAAGTAGTTCAATCTTTTAGGGGGAATTAGAAACCATTAGTAGTAAGGGGGGACTTGAAACTTGAGACAGTTAACAGCAGGTGCACTCAATTCAAACGAACATTCTAAGACCCATTATGAGTCATAGTTCCGACCGATACTCTAAGCAGAAGAGTTTGAGCCTATTGAGACAAAAGTTTTATAGATAAACTGCAATAGTTTAAAAAGTATAAGACTTTAAAGGATGAAAATACACATAGTACAAGGCATGACCGAGCCCTCCAGAAAAAAGTTCGAATTAAGTTCCTAGCTTAAATGGTTGAAGCGCAGTTAAGTCTGATTGAAGACTAGACGCCCAGTCAGAATTCTCTACACTCTCAAGTCCCCATTAACCCCTTAAAGCCTGAATTTATATAGCTGTATCTAAAAAAAATGTTTTTGCCTTTAAGTGGAGGGTAAATAATGTTGAAATTATTAATTTCATTTCTGCACAAAAAAAAAAATAAATAAAAATTTGGTATGTTGCAAATTTGCAACAACAGGCATAATGGTCAATAATAAGATAACAATAACACAGTAATATAACAGTGAAAAGATAAAGTTTTGTTTATTCACCACTTTTTACATACTTATTTATATAAATCTGAAACAACAGGCATTCATTAATAAGAACTATGACCACTTTCATGTCACCAACACGGCATACACAAACGTTACTACGCCTGCATACATACATACACACACTCACTCACACGCACACATTCACGCACACATGGACACACATGCATACATACATGCAAACACACACTCACGCACGCACAACTTTTCATCCCCTGGCCTCTCGCCATCGTGCACTGCCCGCATCTTGGTCTTGAACTCCTCACAGCTGCACCTTATCAAGATATGGCGGGCCGAAAAGCGTTTTCTATATTGGCTGGTTTGGCTAATAGCCTACAGTCGCAAATATGCTACAAAGCTAATTATTACAATAACTTCAAAAATACTTGTCACAAATATCTCACCTCATAATGTCGAGTGTATAAGCACACAATAAGCAGGTGAGTATTTTTATTTTAGCACAACTTACTTTATATACACCTCAGGATCACACTTTGTCACCTCATATCAACAATTTCGCAACCGGAATAATTTTGGTGCGTCAACAGAAAATAAGTCCGTCACTTCGCGGTCCCACCAGAAGCAAGTGGTTGTCGAAGGGTCCCAGGTTCGTAGTGAACATGTACTAACTGGCATTGGTGGAATGCAGACGCTATCTTGGCTGGTTAATTGAGTAAAACGGTTTGTTGCATATTTGAGACAGTAGGCGTTAAGGGGTTAAAAGTAAATGGAGTCAAAAGTTTTGTAATTTTTTTAGTAATAGTTTAAAAAGTATAAAAGTCAAAACCTAGAAAAGTCATAGCACAGGTCACATGAGCAAGACCTGTGAAACAAAGTTTGAACCAAGTTTTTTTTTTTTTTTTTTTGAAGAATAAGAAGGAGATAGAATAACAATAGTTTGCATTTTCATGCAAACTATTAAATAAACTAATTAGAAAAATGGGAGAAAAAGTTGACTCACTAAGCACGGTCGGTGCACTCACCAGTAAACATTACTTTGCTGGAGTAGTGGATTTGTCATCAGAATGGAAGGAATTGTTCATCGGTACTAATTCTTATCCCCATGTGGCTTTAGCTGAGACAAAGGGTGAATGAGACTGATTGGGCACCGGTGCAACACACCCC